>VDFB02008477.1:0-173705 GCA_007258455.2 Sequoia sempervirens
TCCCAAAAGCAAAGCAAATAACAAAGGCAAAGAAACCAGAAAGAGAAGGGGGACCCATTTTGTTCCCGAATAAAATGGGGTGGTTATGCAGGGCATAACATAACTTCATATGGTTTTGTCAACTATGATCACTATGATATTCAACCATATTAAAATCAACTCCTATTATCCAATCATTGTGATATTTAACCATATTAAAATCACCTCTTATTATCCAAATGCAGTAAGAGCAGCCACACAAGCCTGGTTTTCTAGAAGGGAGGTATTAAGTGTATATGTCAAATTTGCATCCCCATTGTTGTTGTCATCTCCTGAAACTAAACAAAAAATTATAAAATGATCTGAGAGAGTAGCAAAATAATGTACTCTCACACTACAACCAATAGTATCATGAATAACATGTAAATTAGGAGAGATGTAAAAAATTTCAAGTCTACTCAACTTTCAGTCCTCTCCAAATCTACAATTAGACCATGCGTACCAATTATTTCAATCATTGAATCTCTTGTTATGCATTGGATCAATCATCCCCATAGAGTTATGACAAAGCAACCATTTATCAAATTCTTTATTGCTTAACTTAAAATAATCTTGTCAACTACAATCACTATGATATTCAACCATATTAAAATCACCTCCCATTATCCAATTTGCAATAGGGATGTTTTTACACATCCAATCCTACAATTCAATTTTATCTTTCCCTATGTTAGGAGTATAGACTGAGTAGAAACCAATATCTTGACCACTAGTAAAATTCAGGACCCAAATATAACTATGTGATGGGTCCTCACCTTTATCAATGAAAAACTTATGCATTCAAGAATCTAAACCGATTGCTTCCTCTTGCCTTCTCTATGTGACGTATGAAGAAAATATGTGTCTCTATACATTGGATAGAGAACATTCAATGTGAGGACCCATAAGTTTAACTTCTTGAAGGAACAAAATATCAAGCTTCCACTTGGAAATCATATCCTAACACCATATTTAAGATGAAGGAGAGAAATCCCTCTCACATGCCAAAAACATAATTTTGTAAATCATGGCAACGAGGGGAAAGAAGGATCATCCTCTAGTGGCAAGGCTTCATTACAGTTAGCAATAGAGATAGGCTAATCAAGTGCACCCAAATTAGAATTAGAAGGAGACAACGATCTTGATCTCTATCTTGTTGAAGTGGTCTAATCAAAGGTTTCCAAGTCAGCATTGATGGGGACCTAGACCTTTATCTTATAGAAGGATAAGGTGAAGTAGAGGTTTGATCCAAGGATTTGGGATTAGGTTGTGAAGAAAGGTGATGAACCCCTTGATGATGGAATAAACCACCCTTCCTGATAGTAGGTTCCAAAGGCACTTTTCTTTTTCTAATAAATTTACATCCATCCTCCATCACAACATCCTTTAAGGTAGAGGTCATGTGATCAAAGACCTTATTATTCTAGGAAACATCAATGGATGTTACTTGGACTTTGTGTAAGTGTTGGGTCTTTATTCATTGTAGGAGCCAAAGGTTGATTTTCAACTTGTTGTTGTTTAGAGTGTGCTAGAACTTGTGATTGGGCCATTTTTTTCCTTCTAGCTAGATAATCTCTTATCAAGTGGCCTTTTTTATAATAAAAACAATCATTAGGCTTATTTAGGTAGAAAAATGGCTAGTAAAAATCAAATCCTAGACCAATAAGCTTAATGTTTTTCAAGTAACTGGTTATTTGAGTCCATCTCCACACAAACCATGAGGTGAACCTTTAAGCTGATAAATTTAATAGAGCTATTTTTGCACCAAATAACTATTCCCAATTGGGCAGCTATTTCTTGTAGGAATGATCTGAAAGCTAGATTCAAAAAAGGCAGTTCCACCCACATAGGATATCTTGATCTATAAGGCCCCTCAAGGTGGAAGACTAATGTACATGTGTGCAAATAACATACTTGACCACAAATAATCCAAGTTCCATATTGTAACACAACTTGAGCATGTTCAATATTTTTTGATTTGCAAGAAACACAACCTTTCCCTAATCCCCTCAGAGCTTTAATTTTCAATCCCTTGTTTTCCTAGTTTAGCTTTGTGCATTTACAAAAATCTACTTCAAATGAAACTCTTAAAAATAGAATGAGGGATCTATGTTGACATTCAACAATACATTCCATAACATCATCATGGAGGAAAAATTCTAAAATTTTACCTAAATTTGTGTCTCCTTGTTCTTCCATTTTGACACCTTTCTCCCCCATTTTCACCCACCTGGTTAAATGCTTATTTGAAACTAGATCTCCATTTGCACTAATAATTACCCTCGTCATTTTCAACTTCATTAGCAAAAATATCTCCTTCCTTTGAATGACCTCCTCTAAGCAATCTTGCTTCATTTTTCAGCTTCATATCCCCTCACTTCGTGGCAGAAGTAGGGCAAAAAAAAGAACTACGACTTCGTTGCAGACCAACCATCCAACTTTCATAAAGCGCATCATTTTTCTTCCACTTGATGTGCAATTCTAAAATTACGTAGGACTCTAAAATCAGCTCAAGATACTTATTATATTTAGAACACTCTTAATTTCAAAAATTTCACAAAATATTTTAAAAAAATTAAAGACATTCTTCACTTATTACACTAAATATCTTTATTCACCCAATTGAGTTTCATAAAATAACACTAATTATTTTATTTTATTATTTTATTGCTCGAGGTATCTCCAACTAAGGCCCAACGATTCCCACCAAACCTTGCCTCAGGCTTACTTTGTGCCGAGTTTGGGGTATTGGTGGGGCGAGCCAAGGCGAAACTAGTCCCCCTGGGGAGAAGCCCCGAGCCCGCAACAGGACTCCTCCACTTTAACCCGGCCAGCGTGAGTCGAACCTTGGACCTACATGGACGAACCCAAAGCAAACTATAAATTATTATTATTATTTAATCTAAGATAAATGATTCAATGCAAACTCTTATTAATTAATCTAAAATAAATATAATTAAGTTATTCATGTTATTAAATTAACTTAAGAGAATTTATTTCTCTTTACATTGCTATCATTATTATACCAATAACTATTATCAAATATTTAAATAAAAAATATTATCTAGACTAATTAAACCCTTATTTACTAAAATAAATACTTCCGCATTTTATAAGATTTAGTAGATTTTTTTGTTTTTTATTGCATGGACGACTAATAGCGAAAGTCAAGGGAATCGTTTTAAAGCAAACGATGTGTATGCCACGTGTACATACATATATATATATATATATACGGGGCCCACCTATGTAGTATTCAGTCCCCCATAGTACAAACATGTTTATTTCACAAGTTTACCATTTGTAAACCTATGGTTGATTGCTTTACTAGAAAAGAATATTTTGTCCCCTCATATGAGGGTGAAAAAGTTTATTAACCAAAAATAATGGCATCTTACAAATCTAAATATTTTTATAATGATTTCTCACTCCATGACTGAATAATAAATGAATTTATTTCATATATTTAATCTATTTTTCTATACTTGATAGAGGGATATTTCTTAGGTTTCATATAGGGAGATAGTTTGGAATAAAATAAAATACTATGTTGATGTAATGGATTATAAAATATCTAATGGATTGTAAAAAAATGGCGGAGAATTCTATAGATATTTCAAATTATATTATATAATCTATTATTAAGAAAGAAAAAATAATATATCCTCCCGTTCGGTTGATCGGTGGGCCTATATGTAGGTTATGGCGTCCCCCTGTAGGGGGCAAGTCTCGCATCAACTCACCTCAGGTACCCAAGGTATGGGTTGCTCGCTGCTAGGCTGAGTCGCAGGGACACCCTTGCCGCATATATATATATATATATATATTAAAAAAATCAATTTGGATTGTTTTGAAATAAAAAGCAGCAAAACAAGGGTGCTGACCCATAAACACAAGGCACCAAAGGCCATCCATCGAAAGCACACTAACAGCCCAGTGACAGCAGAAAGAACGTCATCACTCACAACGCATCATCAAGACAAAAAGTAACAGAATACGTAAGATGGCAAGGTTTAACATGCAAGCATGAAGCCAGCCAAATAAGTCCAGAGACCACCAGGGGCCCATCAAGTTTAGCAGAAAAAACAAACAACAAAACATAAAATAAACAAGAACAAACAGCTCAGTGACCTAATTTTTATCCTTCCTGCCAGGCAAATCATATTATAATGTTTATTTTTTTATTTATTATTTTATTTTTATATGTAAATTATTTTGATATTTTTTGTTCTATTTTTTACTTTGAATTCTTTTGTTTTGTTTTTACTTTAATATTTTTTAAAAGTTTAATTCTATAATTATATTTTCTTTTAAATATATATTAGTTGTGTTTTGATTTTTATGTGCATAATAGAATGTCTCTCAACCTAAGTAAAATAAGTTTTAATATGAATATAAATAAAATAAAAATATTAAATGTTACATTAATATTTTAGTTGATGAATTATGCCTTAGACTATAATTTTATTGTTGTTTGACTATTGATATAATATAAGTTTAAGTGTTGGTCACTTATCAACATTAGAATCTATAACACATGTCAATTGCTCAATTGAAAAGGATATTAACTTCTTTATTAGATTCCCTCTAAACATGTTTGGTGGAATACTTTTCTAACGATTCTAAGATAGGCCAAACTTGTTGAAGAAGGTTGTTGATTTTTCAATTTTACGATTTTTAGGCGAACACTTTGTAAAACATGTGATACCAATTAAATTGAAAATGAACACCATTTCTTTTCCTTTTTCTTTTTATTGTTCTTTTTAAAATTTTGATTGGACTATCTTTATTAATATGACTTTTAATGTCCTAGTATCATTGCAATTTTATTGAATTTTAATTCATTTTCTTAAAGAAATGATTTTTTATCACACTATTATTTAAATACTAGTTATAGTTTTTTCTAATTTTTATTTATTATTTATTGCCACTAAAAAGGCACTCACAATTAGTGTTAAAATTATTTTTGTTAAGAATATAAACACCTCAAATCATTTAGCAACTCTTGATATCAAGAGTTTGACTTGAAGATGTATAAATAATCACCACTTAACATCAATGTGAAGGATCCAAATATATTCATCCCACCAAATTAATCAAAGTGTCATCCTTTTTAATATAAAAAATCTTATAATTAAAATACAATCTCCAATAGTAGGCTTACACCTTAACATCGATGCGGTTGACATTCATGCCAAAAGACTTAGTGCTCTAGATGAGCATTCATCCTTGTGACTTTATGTTCCATACCCTCGTAAAATGCAATCCCTAATAGCAAGCTTACACCTTAACATTGATGTTGTTGGCGTTCATGCCAAGAGACTTAGTGCTCTAGACAGGCATTCATCTCCATGACTTTGTGTTCCATACTCTCATTGAATTGGTGTGCTTGTGGGCCCTGTACCCCTACTAGAATATCATGCTTACAAATTTGAACTATAATGTACATTCATGTCTTCCCTATTTGTAATCTCACCTAAGTCAAACAAGACCTAAAAATCTCACATTCACCAATAATAAAAAAATGCAATTCCTAACAAACTCATTCAAAACTTTTTAACTTCACCAAAATTTTATATAAGAACTTTCATATCTTTTAACATTACCACCTCTTTCCAAATGTCAAATCTAGGTACTTTACATTGTCCCTAGGATACACTATATCTAAGGCTTTGGCAAATTTTTTATTTAAATTTGGTCCACGCGTTTTCTCCTTTTGGCAACGTCCATAGTATTTTGAAATTGCACGGTACTTTATTTGGTGCGCTTTACATAGTTTTTCCTTTATTCGTTCAATACCATCCTTTGCTTGTGGATAAAGACAAATCATCCTACAAAAGAATGACAACAATAGGGATTACCATTAAAACTGTAAGGGATCTTACCATATTACTTTATTCTAAGAATCACCTTTCCCTAACCTTGACTAATGTAATACTAATTAATTTGTCTAGATTTATGGGCATTAGTTGACCCATTTCTATCATTAGTCATATGATGCCACTACCTTGGAGATCTTCCAAGCCATCACTACTCTGGAAGTACAACCCTTTGATTTGGCCAATCAACTCGACTCTACCTTTCCACTATAAATTGGTTGAAAATGCTCATGTTGCACATGGAGCTCAAATTAAAGCTTAGATTCACTAGATAAATATAAGAGACAAGGTATCAAAAGAATTATTTCAAGCTCTATGTGCTCGCCACACATCTCAAATTATTAATAAAATCAAGGATGGGCAAAAAAAATTTAATGAGATTCTTGAAATTTTATAAGCATTTGTTTGACACTATGAGCAAGTTTTTGGTTGCTTAATAATACACTGCTACCTTACAACAATTTCTATTTGTGGTTCATTGCCAGCTCTCCAATTCCCAACATATTATTTGTGATCAACATCTCACCAAAGAAGATTTTTAGGAGGTTATATTTACAATGTCTAATAATAAATCTCCTGGTTTGGATGGATTTCCTTGTGAATTTTATAAATCCTTTTGGGACATAGTGAGTCAAGAACTTCATTAGTGTTATCTTGAGGCTTATCATTTTAAATCTTTAATAAATTTAATCAATAAATGGACTATCAAATTCATACCTAAAATTGGTGACCCTAAAAAATCTATAATTGGAATCCTATCACTTTGTTGAATGTCCCTTACAAGATTATTGTCAAGGCTCTAGTTCTTAATCTTAAGCCTATTTATTTCTCCATAGGTCCACCTCAAACAAACTAGTTTCATCAAATACAAGATTATTTTAGATAATATACTTATTATTTGGGAAGTAACTGAATAGACGGTCCCATGTGGTCAAGTATACACCATTTTTATTTAAATCGATTTTTCCAAGGTGTCTACATTGATTGACCTTTTATTCTTGTCATGCTTCAAATGATTGGTTTTGAACCTCATTTTATCAATTCTATGTAGATGTTATTTATTGATGCCTCAACTTATATTACCATTAATGGTCAACAATCCAATCCATTTGGAAATTTTTGGTCCATCCATGAAGGATGTCCCCTTACTTTAGCTCTTTATATGCTTGCAATAGAAGGTTTTGGCTATTTATTGACCGATGAAATTTATCAAGCCCTAGTTAAAGGGGTTTCTCTTTCTAATTATCCCATGGTAATTTTCCCAATGATTATTTCCTCACCCTCATTGAAGATGAAGATAAATTTAAGTAGGCTATTCAATGCCTTGATGCTTTTTGCTAGGCCTCTTGATTAAGTATCTAATAGAAAAAGACAATGTTATAGGAAATGTTTTCTTCCTAAGCCAAGTTGGTTAGATAACTATATCTAGAAATAGATTGATCATGGAGGATTATTTTATTTTCTTAGCATTCCCTTTAATTTTCAATCTTCTCCTATTACCTTCTAGCAAGTTATTTTTGCCAAGGTTGAGAATAACTTAATTATTGGATCATTAAACCTCTTTTTTTAGCTTAAAATTTCTAAATTTGTTCAAAAGTTTTAGCTACCACTCATGTTTATTACTTCTCTTGTTGGGTTCCTTCAAAAGAATCCTATTTAAAGATTAAAAAAACTCTTAGATACTATCTTTGGGCCTCTACTGATGGACAACAATAATTTCATCATGTTAGGAATTTTTGTAGCTTCCCCACAATTTTGGTGGCTTAGGATCGCTTTTAATTTGTTGAAAAGGTATTTCTCTATGTGCTAAATGGATTCTCACGGATCTTGAGGGAAATGAAACATAGAAAGTTCTCATCAGGTATTTTCTTAGTTCAAGTGTTCCTTCCAAATGACCAACTTGAAAAGGGTTGAACCTTAGCACCCTCGTTATCATGATGGAGACAATTTAGACTCAAGACATTTTGGTAATTAAAAGAATTTTGAAAGCCTAGGAGGTTATTAATCATTGGATTATTTGGGTGAGAAATAATTTTCACAATGACCTTTCTATCAACAAGTAATTTATTTGGTGGTCTTTTATTTATTCTTGTCAAGTCTACCTTTTGGCCAAAGTGCCATGGATCGATGGCTTGAAATTTTTCAAATGAGGCATTAAAAATGTATAGATCTCATCAACAAAGACACCAAGAAATTTCTTTCTTGGTCAAAAACTAAAATAAAATTAAGGTTTTCTAATTAAGATCAATATACATTTTAGGTTGTTATTGACTTTATTCCTCCCAATTCATAAAATTGGGCTCAAATATTTCAATTCCTTGTGGAATGATTGGAAAAGGTATCGTACCATTTCATAATTATAAGCCTCGTAAAGGATATTTGTGGCTTCCTCCTCATATTCCTATGGTTGGTCAACTAAATAATCATTGGAAGTTTTAGTCTTCTCTTGGTACTTGGCATCATCATTTCCAAGCAATTTAGCTAGCTATTCTTAAGCATAAATTGGCCATTTTTTCTTGGTGTGTTCTTTATTAGGGCCTTCCACTTGGTTATTGCTTCACATTTGGAATTGGTTAGGCACTAAAGCATAAGAAGCTTGGAATTTGATTCATGCTTATTTTCAAGCCTTTATACCTAATCCTTTTTCATAGAATTTGGTTTTGTTAGAGGAATACCCTTGTCTCCTTTTAAAGTTGTATAATGAGAATAATAGGAAATGATTTATCAGATAGATTTAATCAATTAGGGTTAGACAATACTAAAATCCCACAAGTGAAGATCAATTAAACCCATTAACCAATTAAGTTGAATGCAACAAATCAATGAAATAAACACAAATCAAGAACACACTTCATACAAAGATCAAATTATTCAAAACAAACATGCAAACCTAGTACTCCATTAGTGAATTATGAGAATTCAATATGTGGATTGCTCAATTGTGCATAACCCATGTTGTAAATTCTTGTTGATGAAGATCTTGACTCATAATGCTAGCTCAAATGCTAAAAAATGCTTAAGAATGATTAATGTTCAAGCTCATGAAGATTGTGAATGAATTTTAATGGAGGGTAAGGCTTATCTTATATAATTCTTGAATTTTAGATCAACTGTGGAGATTGGAGGAAAAAGATCAAGGGATGAGATCAAATCAAGAGATCAAGGGTGGAGGTTGAATGAGAGATTCAATTAACTGAAGATGACCCCTTGATTTAAGGGAGATATTTTGAAAAGAGAATATTTCATTTTTGAAAATAGAATATGCCATATGCAAGTTGGAGGAAAATTAGTAATTAAATATTTGAGAAATTATTTAATTATGAGATGAGAGGAAATTATGATTTTTAATTAAATAATTAAAAAATATTTAATTAGGTGGGTTTGAGGAAAATTAGGGATTAATTAAATAATTGAAATTATTTAATTAAGGTGGGAGGAGGGAACTTTGAATTTAATTAAATAATTCAAAATGATTTAATTCAGTTGATTTAGAGGAAAATAATGAATTATGACGAATTTTGATGAATTAATCAAATAATATTAATTATTAAATTAATAGAAGAAATTAGTGAATTTAATCAAATAATTATAAATTATTTAATTAAAATTGATGAATTAGGGGATAATGAGGAAAATGATAGAAAATAGTGAATTATGAGTGTGTGATATGTTCAAACAATTTTAGGTGTCTACAAAAGTATAGATAAATTTGGCATGCTTTCAAGTTGGAGATTCTCTTTAGCATTTTGAAAGATAGCAATATAGTTATTTTTTAGAATGTTATTCTTATGTTCATTTCTCTTTGCATACTAAAGCTATGACTTTATCTAATGTTACAAAAATTAAGGTGCAGATTAAGGTGCAAACTAGCAAAGTTACACTTGAAGTGGAACATTTATAGGAGCATATACTATTGCCAAAGTCTTTACTCCCTCCTTGTCTCCTCTTTAAGGACACCAACAAGGTCACAACCAATCTTCTAGAAGAGACTAAGGTTCTTGATCATGCGGATCTTAGCCCCCGAGAAATAGAGATAATGTATCCCATGATTTATCCCATCCCTTTTGGCCACCTTCACCTCTTCTTATGGGCATGGTGCTTTTGGTTGGCCAGACTCTAGGAAGGTTCCTTGACTAGAGCTAGATATTTCTCCATTTTAGGCTCAATAGCCTCTGAAGGACACTCTTGAGGAAGAGGTTGTACTTTCTAGCTAGGAGTCGATTAATGATAATCCCACTTCTAATATGTTTTGGGGAAACTTGATGATAAAGGATCTCCTCCTATTGGTGTTGCATTATCTACTTGATTTTTGTATGTTATGTGTGTGCTTGGCCCTTTTAACTCTTATCTTTAGTTTGGACTTGGTCTTGCTTAGACTTAGATGGTATTAATTTTTACCACCCATCTTATTTTGTGTGAATATTATGCTATAAAAAATTTAGTTAACTTAAAAAGTTAAATAGGCTTATTCATCAAAATTATATGAAATAAGAGACACATGTCCACATCCTTTAGTAAAAATATTTAGTTACTTTTCACATTCTATTTTTTGTCGAGTGCAAATATGAGCATGCAAGTAAGGGTATTCATATCATCACCCTCTTTGCTAATTAGGCTTAGAGTTATTTGATGTATAGTGAATTATCTCTTATGAGTTCATGGTAGATTCTAATTTCTTATCATATTCTTAATTGCTTCATTTCTATCTAAGTTTAGGGGAATATTTATTTATCTTTGATTATCTCAAGTATTACAACAAAATGCTTTCTATTGATCAAATAATCATCATCCAATACAATATACTTTACCTCTTATCAATGCTTTCTTTTTTAATTTTCTAACTACACTTATCAATGCTTGTCACTGTGGATTACAAGATCTTTTTCTTGTTTATCACACACTAAGAAAAAGAACATCACAAATAATAATTACAAAATAGTTAAACAATTTATAAATTTCCTTATTAGATACAAACTATGGTTATTTATAAACTAAGAATTATATGCTAAAGAACATGAAAAATATTTTTATAAATCCATAGTTATAAATTTATCTATTACTAACCATATATTTTTTTATATTGTGCCTTGCTTCATGATCATTTCTCTTACATTTATAATAGAAAAAATCTAGAAAATACTTCTAAATACTTAGATTCACATAACATGCCACTTTATTCCCATATTAAAATGGATATGAACTAAGGGAAGTTTAATTTAGGTATTCTATATTTCTTTTGGCTTGTGTTGCAGGTAATATGGTTCATCTTGTGTGCCTTGGTTTTATTGGCATTTTTTAATTCTTGGTTCATTCAAAGTCTATTTTTAGAGTTTTATTTTTTTCTTTATCTAAATAAATGGTTGGGTTTCCACTAGCCACATTATTGATAAAAAATAATAATCTTATAGAAAAAAAAAGTAGAAGAGTGATTTGTATATCTAGATCCCTAGATTTAAGTATCAATTTGATATGATTGTTTTGGTTTATAATCATTCCTATGTAAGATAGACTTGATGTAAAAATCCAAAAAAAAAATAAAAAATGCAAGGATCTCATCCATCTAAAATCTTTGCCATTAGCCATGGTAGCCACATCTACATGAAGAGCTTCTTATGTATTTTTTTTTTATCACAAGTTATAGTATGGGAAGCTAATAAGTGACAAGGGAGATTTAACCCATGCCTAAGAGGAGTCCTAAGATTTGAGAATATTTTTCTAATGTTAATCAAGAGCATGGACAATTTCAATAAGTTTTGTAAGGTGAGTATTTGCTTCTTCAATGATCTTGATTTTGTATATGAAAACCAAGCTCATAAAGCTTGAAAATTTTATTTGGAGGTTTTGTTTTCAATTTTCAATCAATGAATCTTGGATTTGAATTGAGCCCCTCTAATAGTAAGACATTGAAAACTTGTTCTTGGTGGAATTTTTTTTTGTTAGTGTGGGTTTTTTACTTTATGTTCAACAACAATTATTTTTCCTACACATAGTATTAAGCTTTCTCAGGTTATTACACACAATAATTATTAAGATACATGACTTCTTCTATGAATGACACGTGTGACTCACATATTCTTATGTAGTTGATTTTACTCACTCTCTTGTATGTATTGACAACCTCTCCCAATCATTTGTTTGTCTTTTGCTAGGTAGATGTAAACATTAATTTGACTTATTCTAAATAGATGTAACTCTCACCTATATTTCATGATTGAAGTTATTCCTATTGATTGTATTTTCCTTGTCTCTTTTTAATATCAAAAAACCTTATATTAAGTAAAATACAATCCCTAATAAAATCATTCAAAACCTTTAAACTTCACCAACAAACTAATATAAATTTCATAAAAATACTTCTATTACCACCTCTTTCAAATTCTAGTCACTTCACATTCTCCCTAGGATACACTATATGCCAAGCTTCATCCCCACAATTTTGACTATCGTTGTACTAATATCCATGGCTTTCAGTTTGTTTTAAGTTGGTCCACGTGTGCCCCCATTTTGGCAACATCCATAGTATTTTGAAATTGCAAAGTGCTTTATTTGCTTTATAACCTTTCCTTGTTATATGATTTTCTTTATTCTCTCTTTTCATTATTCGTTGAATACCCTCCTTTGCTTGTGGATAAAGAATGAATACCATTAAAAGAGTAAGGCATCTTACCATATTATTTTATTCTAAGGATCACAATTCCCCTCTCTTGACTAATGTAATTCTAATCAATTTGTCTTTTAACATTTTTTCCTTATGGCACTGGCTTTAAATACATTTTAGTCTTGCTTTTTCATGTTGAGGATTCTTTTAAGGAAAGTTTGTGCAGTTTTATCTATGAATTTAAAAGATTTTTTTGAAAAAATTTGTAATTTTTTAAAATTTATGTTATAGATTATATTTCATGATTCATTATTAGAAAGAGGAAGAAATATAGATAGATTATAGAGTGTGATCTACAATATTGATTTTAAAGAATTCAAATTTTTATAGAAATTTTTTATAGATGATAAATATATTGATACATGGCTTCTTTCATGTATGAATTATGTGTAATTCTCATATATTCTGGGGTAGTTCGAGTTACTCCCTCTCTTGGATGTGTTGGTCACCTCTTATATATATTTGTTTATTTCTTCTAGGTAGACATAATCATTCATTTGACATATTCCAAGTAGGTATAACTCGACCTATTTTTGGTAGTTGGAGATATTCTTATTATTGTTTGTATTCCACCTCCACCCTCTCCCTAAGTCTCTACAAACTCATTACCTAGATTATATTTTCACTCTTTTATAGAGTTCTGAACATGAAAAGGGCCATGCATAAGAATAATGTCTACATTGTTGCTTTCAACTAAGAAAAAGAGAAAAAATTGTCAGTTAAGTTTTGAATTACATCTAGCTTAATCCCATAGGAAACTGAAGCAAAATAAACCCAACTTTTGTGTATTCTCTTAGAGTGGATTTTACCAACAAAATATTATATAAGTATTAACTTATATAACCATTTGCATGCATTCTCAAAATCCCTAATGGGAAAGACAATATACAAGAAAATTTTAGAACTTTTACCTCATCAAATAATTTTGAAACAAACTTATAGAATTTTCTACAAATGGTATCATTATACATAGCTCCTAGTCCAACCATTTTAGAATCAATAGCTAAAAAAGAATGGTCTAGTGCCATGAAAAAGAGATCAAGCCCAAAGAGAGAAAAATAAGAAAGTTGTTACAATAAATACAAAAAAAAAATCATATAGTAATTGTAAAATATGGTGTGGAACTCAGGCTAAACAAAAGAGCCATGCATCACTGACAAACTAGCCTATTTATCACTCTCCAATTGTATCTCTTCTTTTTTAGTTCCTTCTTTAACAAGGTAACTATAGCAAATAATAAGTTTTAATAAAAATATATTTATTCAAATGATCAATGATATATTTATATTTTTCACTTTCTAAATATTTGAATTCATATCAATAATGTTTCTAGTATTTTCTAAAAGTTTAAACATTTGTAAATTCTATTTCTTAGTTTTCAATTAGGTCATCATTGAAATAGTTTTTCAGATCTTATTGTGCAACTATTTTGAGCTCATTTTTAATCTCTTCTTTTCAAAGGATTAATGATAAAAAAAAATATCCTTTGCTAGAGTTTCAATACTCTCCACATATATTAAAAATGACAAGCAACGACAAGTCTTTTCTTTTGTGCACTTTGTAATTATTGTTTGAGTGAGGTGGCTAATCCATAATATTATATTTATTTCTTACTTTAGTTTGAAAACTATTATTCTATGAGGTGAAAACTATGAGAGGACTATCTACCTCCTTCAACATAGATTTTTATATTTGCTCACCTCTCTTTGTATGAATGGATCTAATAGAGAATTTTTTTCTTCATTTAAAAAAAAAAAACTTCAATGTGTATAAATAAAGATAGATTGTTTGGCTAGTTATGGCGAGATAGAATATTGTCACACCAAAAACTCTTCTTTAAGTACCAACACTAATAACAATTATACTGTAATCTTTTATTTGGTTATCATCATTAGTTCTTCTATAACAAATTAACTATAGTGATTGATAAGTTAGTCTCTAGCTTATTAGAAGTATAACATGGTGCCATAATACTCAAAATGTATGGCTTAATTAGACTACTAACATGTAATTTAACCAAGTTACTAATTTTTATACATATTATAATGATGGGGACACATGACAATGCAATACTAAGCATGCCCCCTACAAATACACATCTATTTTAATACTTTAAAAAGATGAAAGAATATTAAATATATTGTATATATCTTATGTTAAAAATGGCATATTTTAGTACTCAAAATGCATATCTTAATCAAACCACTAACATGTGAACACCATGCTAATCTCTATGTGACGCATATTTCTATAGAGATGGAAATATATAAGTAAAAACAAGTTATGATTATGATAAAAAGTGAAAATAAAATAGTCGTTAAATGACTCTTTGTCTATTGGTGAAGTCAAATTACTTTTAAAAATTTCATTATAGATCAAGTCTTATTAAGTGCAATGTGTGTCACTTTAAAAGAACGAGACTAAAATGTACTTGATATGACTTTGAGAAAATGAATACTCCTTAATCATTAACTTTTTAATAATAATAAAATAATTATTCATACGACTTTAATCTATACCCACAATACTAACAACTTTAAAAACAATAAAATTTTGATATAAAACTTAAATTGTAAATGGTGGTAAATGGTGGCCATGATGATAAGAGGGCATAGTCCCTATACATCATTAGACTAGATGACATCGTTTACATGGTGGGGTAAACTGCTGTCCTACAAATCTTGGAATAGACACCCAAGAAAGACAAGGGGAAATTATTGTGATACGAACACGACTTCTAATGATGTAGGAATATATACCCCACAAGGATTTGTCCTTTGCTTGCTTTCTTTTTTAGATCCATTCAATTGAGATTTCTTTGTGTCTTAAATAAAAAATAAAGGCAATGTTGTACTAAAAAGAATGAACATGGACTAAATTAAGAGCACACATTCTCAACTTTTACTTATTTATTCTTTATTCTTTTTCATTGCGTGGTGATGAATCACCACCCAAACATAACTTTTCTTTGTGAAGAAGACCAAGTGTGTCATTTCAAGTAATTATTTAAATGTATGATTATCAAAGAAGTTGCTCTCTAGAGTGTTCCATTGTGTCTCTTTAGTCTAAAAAGAACATTAGACTACTAATCAAGTTCACATTATAGATTTGTTTTTGGTTGAATTTGTCAATTTCTATTTGTAGTTTTTTTTCAAAATTGTCATTATAGTGAATATAAAAAGTTAAAGGTATTTTATAATGTTTATGTTTATGTTAATGTTTATGATTTTTTATTAAGATAATTGATTATCATTTAGGGTTAGTTGAGTGGCAAATTTTAATTTATTTGATATAATTTATTAGATCACTAGTAGATATTTTTATCATTAAAAGAAAGAATTGTGTAGAGTGTATTTGATAATTATTTTGCTTATACCAAACAAGCAACGAATCCCTATCAGTTGTGAGAGATTAATAAGAAGCTTTGGAATGTATTGCAATGAAAAAAATAATGAGTATACAGAAGCAAAGAGTGTTGGTTAGAGCATCGACAAAAACCATAATGTTTGACCTTGAGATTCACATGCATTCATGGAAGCTAATATTGATAAACTTGTTTATGTCATGGATGCTATATTGAGGCCTCAAGATATCAATTTATTTCTTCTCTTGCCTTGTATTGAGTAGCTTTTTTTCACTCATCTTAGCTTCCTTATATTTTTGTTCTTTACTTCCACTCTGGGGTTTATCCATATGCTATGAAACAAGGTGGAATGTTCTGTTGGACAAGCCTAAGATGCCAAAGTAGCAACCACTTTCTCTCTATTATGACTATTGTAAATTTAAACTTTATAAAATTGTTTATTTATGATTAGTGTACCATGTGTTATTTTTTGCACATGTACCTTGTACTTTTGTAAGAATGTGGTTGTAAAAAATGTGTTGTGTCCCTAACCCTATAATGTGTATTGGGTTATGAGTAATCAGTTTGTTCCTACCTTAACTCTTAAATAATTTACATAATCATTATTATAATCATATATAGTTTTTAGGTCATCCTAGGGGTTATAGTTAAGTATTTAGGTCAACCTAGGTGGCATCCAAGGCATAATTAGGTATATATAGGAGTTAGTAGCTAGTTATTATCATCATGTTGAGTATTGTTTCTTATTGAAGACTATTGGAGGTATCTCCTTTGAAGAGGATTAGGAGGTCACCCCTTCAAAGTGCCATGTTGTTAGATCAAGTATTCACACCATATTTTTAATTATATTATTCTATTATCTAAGTTATTCTATTAAAAGTGGTATCAAAACATGATCTTGGCACTATGAAATCAAGGCAACTTTTTTTTTTTTTTGGAGGTCATTTTGTGAAATGTGTATCTCTTATTTTGACCTTTTTCTTACTAATTTTTAAAGAGTTGTTTAATATCATATTGAATCTTATCAATATACATTTAAAGGAAATTGGAGTAGAATAAGAGGATTTAAAATGCATAGAGATAAATAAAATAGTTCAAATAATGAAAAATATATTAAATAGCTCACACAAACCATAGAAAAGCACTGTTCACAGGAAAATAAATTCTTGCAACAGATATTACAACCTAGGTTTGTAACTTGCAACCAACAATCTTAAATTCAAACAACCTTTGGAAATTGAATTACATTAGTCCAAAAAGGACAATGGGGCTGCAACAAGCCCTTACAAGACTTCTGAAGATCCACAAAATGATTTGCAACAATAAATCAAAACTTTCCAACAAAGTTTTTTTTCAGCACCTGTAACAACAAATCTCTCAAACAATCTCAACAGCTCCAATCTACAACTATTGGTGATGTTCTTGGCTCTGCAACTAGTCTCCAATCTGCAACAACACCATTAAAATTATTTCCTAGAGGTATGCCACACTTCTATGTGTCTTCCCTTGCAATCTAGAAAACGTTTTCTCAAGAATGAATTAGTTTTTCTCTTACCAAACTGTCGTCTAAATGAAATGAAATGTGAGTTCATTTGATTGAATTTCCTCTCATTTCAAACCTACTCCTAGAAAATCAATTCCCACCTCTTGGGATATCTAATTAAATTAAATTGCATTAATTAAATTGAGTAAAATAAGTTTTTCAAACTTCAAGACCTGTTGTGTATGGATGGCAGTGCTTTTATGGCTTTCTTGCTTTCATGAATGAAAGTAAAAATTAGTTTTTTTCAAACTTGGGCATCCACCTTCAAGTTCCCTATTTTTTAGGAGTCTTGGAATTTAAAAAATGGAGTTGTAAATCAGATTTGAGGTCTCCTCTATTTGATTTTTTAAGATTTTTATTGTCAAAGCATATCCTCCACTATCTCCTCTTATCTTGCTCTCTTCGAATCTACTCCAAATTGCAAATTCAAATTTCAACATGACATGACATCCAAATGCACATAAAAAATATGAATTTCACAAGACAAAACATGAAATTCAATTCACACCAAAAATTGCAAGTAAAATTAATTATCTTTTTATTGACACAGAATAGCCACTATGCCATGGATGCTCCTGCATCAGACACCCACGGTAGAAGAAAAGTAATTTTATCACTTTCCAAGAGGATATCCAAGACAAGTAATCTCAACCTCAAATAACCATGAAGAATCCTCCACAGGTCTCCCAAACCATTTCACCAAATACTCCATGTATTGCCTTCTCCTTGTGCTTCTTTTCACCATGCTGTCAAGAATTGCTTCTATCTTTTCATCCTTTGAAGTAGGTGTGAGTGATTTTGGCTTCCTAATTGCTACAAATTCATCATTTTTACCTTCATGGAATATATTCAATTCTAAAATATTAAAAATTGGAGAAATATTAAGCTCATTGGGCAATTCTACCTCATATGCATTACCAGAATCATGCGTTTTCACAATATTGCACGGGCCAAACTTCTTCATCTTCAGCTTGTTGTATGTGCCCATTGGAAATATTTCCTTTCTTAGATGCACCATCACTTCATCTCCAACCTGAAACTCTTTGTGTCTCCTCTTCAAATCAACATTATTTTTATAAAAAAAAATCATTTTGTTGATATGTTTTCTCACCTCATCATGTAGGCCTTTCATATGCTTTGCAAAATTCTCTGCATCTGCACTCTTTTTCACATCTTTATCAATATTATTCAAGTCTGAAACAACTCTTGGGTTGCTGCCATAAACAATCAGAAATGGCACTTACTTGTGCTTATGTTGACTGAGTTGTTGTAGGAAAACTCGGCTTGTGGTAGGACCAAATCCCACCCCTTTGGTTTGTCTCCAACCAAGCATCTCAGTAAATTCCCCAAACTGCTATTCACCACCTCCGTTTGACCATTTTTTGGAGGGTGGTATGTTGAGCAAAACTTTAATTCAGTGTTGAGATTCTTCCACAAAGTCCTCCAGAAGTAGCCAACAAACTTGGTATCCCTGTTTGAAACTATGCTATTTGGAATTCCATGAAGCCTCACAACTTCCTTGAAAAACAAATCTACAACATTCACAACATCATTTGTCTTATGAAAAGGGATAAAATGTGAAATTTTAGATAATCTATCTACCACAACAAAGATGGAATCATTTCCTCTTTGTGTCCTTGGAAAGCCAAGAACAAAATCCATACTTATGTCCTCCCATGGCTTCTCTAGTACTAGTAGTGGTTGATACAAACCAGTGTTTTGAATCACTCCCTTTGCCACTTCACACACTCTACAACCTTGCACATATTTTCTTACATATTGTTACAATTGAGGTCAATAACACTTTTCTCCAATGACTGCAATAATCTTATCATAATCAAAGTTTCTTGCAAGTCCACCACTATGTTTCTCCTTAATTAAATTTAACCTCATGGAACATCTAGGAATACACAATTGGTTACCTTTGAACAACATACCATCTTGGATTAAATAATCCAACCACTTGGTTCTATTTGCTGAAATAGGCTCCTTACAAGTCTTCCATGTCTCACCAAAATCTAAATCTCCTTCATATATTTCCTTGAGCTCATTAAAACCCACAACTTCAACCTACATTTCAATCAACAAACCTTGCCTTACAATCAAAGCATCAAAAACTCTATTAGACTTCCCACTCCTATGTTTCAAAATAAATGTATAACTTTGTAAAAACTCAACCCATTTCATGTGACTTTGACTCAACTTTCCTTGACTACTCAAGTATTGGAGTGCTTCATGATTGGTAAACAAAATAAATTCTTTTTGAAAAAGATAATATCTCCATTTCTTAAGTGCTTGAATGATTGCATAAAACTCTTGATCATAAACTGAATACTTTTTCCTGGAATCATTTAACTTCTCACTGAAATATGCAATAGGTTTACCTTCTTGGATCAAAACAGCCCTGATAGCATTCCCACTTGCATCACAATCCACTTGGAACACCTTGTTGAAATTTGGAAGTGCTAAAACAAGTTGCTTTGTTACTTTATTCTTCAACAAATCAAAGCTCTTTGCTGCCCCTATATTCCATTTAAATTCCTTCTTATCACCCCTCATAGTTTCAATTAGTGGTGCACATATGCTACTAAAACCTTTGATGAAATTCCTATAAAAACTTGCTAATCCATGGAAAGATCTCACCTTAGTTACCGTTCTCGGTGTAAGCCATTCTAGAATTGCTTTCACCTTCTCTAGATCCATCTTAATGCCTTCACTTGACACCAAAAAACCCAAATACACTAATTCCTTCTTCACAAAGCTACATTTCTTAAGATTAATCAGAAATTTCTCTTCTCTAAGCTTCTCAAACACACACCTAATATGTATCAAATGCTCCTCTAGTGTTTTACTGAAAATAAGAATATCATCAAAGTAAACTATCACAAACCTTCCAAGAAACTCTTTCAAAACTTCATTCATGAATCTCATAAAAGTGTTGGGTGCATTGGTTAGCCCAAATGGCATGACCAACCACTCATACAAACCTTACTTCATCTTGAATCCAGTCTTCCACTCAACTCCTTCATGTATCCTTATTTGGTGATACCCACTCTTCAAATCAATCTTGGTGAAGTATGTTGCTCCACTCAAACAATCCATGATATCATCCATTTTAGGTAATGGAAATATGTACTTTATTGCGATCTTATTTATAGCCCTAGATTCCATGCACATTCTCCACTCTCTTTTCTTAGGTGACAAAACAATAGGAATTGCACATGGGTTTGAACTCTCTTATCAAACCCTTCTTCAAAAAATCATCAACTTGTCTATTGACCTCTTCATTCTCTGTAGGTGACATTCTATAGGCTTCCTTGTTTGGAAAACTTGCTCCAGGCACTAAGTCAATTTGATAATTGATTTTTCTCACTGGTCGAAGTCCCTCTAGTGCATTATCAGACACAATTTCTTGGAACTCCTACAACAAATTTGCAAATTTTGTAGGAACATTTTCAACAAATTCACTATTAGTTTTTGGAATAATAGCAAAACAAACCTTCTCATGCTTCATGCCATCAATAAATATCCTTGCATCAACTAAGAAAACTCTAGCATTACCACAAACTTGAACATTTTCCTTTGTCAAAGGCTCCAACTTATGCTTCACTCCATCTTTTACAATTATGTAGGTGTTGGCACACCCATCATGTATGGATTTTCTATCATATTTCCATAGTCTTCCAAGCAAAATGTGACAAGCATCCATAGGGATGATCACATAGAATCTCATCATGATAATTTCCAACCTTAAACTTCGCATTGCATTGTTCATTTACTAATAAATTCTGGTTATCTTGCACCCAAGCAATCCAATATGGCTTTGGGTGTTTTCTCCTCTCAAGCTTTAACTTTTTCACCATCTCATTAGACAGAAGATTATATGTGCTTCCACTATCTACTATGATGTCACACACTCTTCCTACACACTTGCACCTTGTTTTGAATAACTTTTTTCTTTGTATAGGCTCATTGTCTTCATTCAAGAGTACTCTCCTTGTCATCAAAACATCTCCATCTTTTGCCTCTTCAGATTGTGAGGAAGACTCCTCCTCCTCATTAAAATTTTCTTCCCTTCCTTGGTGATCTTGTCTCCTTCTTGGCTTCTCCTCTGCTTGTGGAAAATCATAGGCTTGGTGACCTTCTCCACATTTGAAACAAGTTCCTTTGAATGGTCCTCCACCATAACCATGACCTCTACCTCTACCTCTACCTCTACCTCTAAAATTTTGGTCTCTTAAGCTTTGTCCTTCTTCATATTTTGTTGCTCTATTGTTACCCTCTTCATTCTTGGAGCTCTTTTGTTGATTTCTTCATTCTTGTAAGTTCTTTCTCTTTTCTTTCCTCCACTCCCTCTTCCCTTCTACTTATTTTCAAACCTCTTATTCATTCTTTCATCTATCTTCAATGTTATTTGATAAGCATCTTTCATTTTCACATCTCTGACAAGTGCCATATCTTCTTGAATGCTTGACCTCAACCCATTTATGTATCTTGCAACCTTTTCCTTGGTTGCCTCTGAATGTCCAGTCCTTATAAGAATTTTATGGAATTCTTCAATGTATTTTTTAATAGTTTTGTTTCCTTGCTTCAAACCTTGCATCCTCTTGAGAAAGTCTAATTCATAGTCTATAAGAATAAATTATCTTTTCATTTTCTCCACCATTTTATCCCATTTGGTAATTTTATATTTTCCTCTTCTTCCCCTTTCTAATTGGACCTCTGTCTATCATATTGAGGCATGTACTTTCAACCTTGTCTTGGAAAATTTCAATTTATGATGCAAGAGCATCCAGGCGGATTGGAAATCGGCATCAACCAAAAAATAGCTTCTGGTTTGGATTTTCATTTGGGTGATCCCACAATACTGGTTTACAATTTTGGCCAAACTGGACACTGAACTGATTTTTTAAACTAAATCTTCACTTTCTGGCACCTATAGCCGCTAAACCATGAGGAATTTGAAGATGATGTAAACTAGTGATTTGTGACATTTTGTCTATAGATTCTAAATATATATTTTTCAAAAATTTTGGAATCAAATTGCACTTCTTTTTCCATCTCCTTCGAAAACTAATTTTTATTAATAAACACCTTTTTAAGGACTGGTGCTCACTATATACAACATAACTTTTTTTTCTATGAAGGATAAAATTATAATTTTTTCAAATTTAGATTTGTAACTACGATATCTAACCCTTTCATTTGGTTTCACAGTGTTTTATTGAATATTTTTTCCTTAATGAAGTTTCATAGTCAAACAAATTACAATTCAAACATAGGCGGACCATATACAACATAAATTTTTTTGTATGTATTGATATTTTTATTTATTTTTAACTAGATCAAGGACATCAATACCTAGCCTGCACATATTTTTTAAAATTTTATTTTGATAATTTGTTATTTTTTCACATGTGTAGAACAAAGAGCTTGATTTTCGATGAAAACCCTATCTTTAATCAAACTAAAAAAAACAAATACATAATAAAACCAAAACATATTAAAATTATATTTGATGGATAGCTCATTTCGAGGACTACCATCATCTAGTTGGGTTTGTGAAGTCTCCTCCATTTTCATCCTCAACTTGAGCTTCGAAGGGAAAAATTCTACAAAAATTTGGTGCCAAAGGGGGAGAATGGGGAAAAGGGGGGGTTAGAACCAGGGGGTTCACTCGAACCTCCCTTCTAGTGAACCCCCCTTTAATACAATTAAAAAATAAAACCCATTAAAGGGGTGTTCACTAGAAGGGGGTTTAGCGAACCCCCTAAAGTGTTTTCCATCCGAAAATGCATTTTTCCTTCCTTAATGGAATTGTAAACCATTTTTGTGGGTTTACCCATTTTGGTGTGTTTTGGGGCTCATTTGGCATCTCTTAGCATTGGAAAATCTCTCATGTGATTTAATTTTCAAAATTTGAGTTTTTTGCTCTATTCCAGTTTTAAGGCTCACAAGCAGTTGTACAAAAATAATTATTTCTAGAAATCTATAAGATTTGGGTTAAAATATTTTGGAAGATATATTATTAGATGAATTGTGCACAACATGGTGAAGGTTTCGTGACCAAAATCCTCACAAATTGAGAGAATTTAAAATCAGAAATTTTATCCTAGATGGACATGGAAACAATTAATTTTCAATATTTTTTAAATACTGGAGAAAAATCCTTTGGAGGGAATCATCTTAATCATATTATTCATATCTCAAAAAAATTTCATGTGAATTACGAGCTTTTGGGTAAGAGTTATGCAAAAAGACAGTTTTCAACACCCGTTGTGCAACATCGATGTCATATGTTTGAATTTTTGTTTCAAATTATCTATGCAGTCTCAGAAAGTAATGTTTGATGGATTTTATTTATCTCATATTCATATTTTGAAGAAAATTAAAAGGTCAAAATTGGCAGTGGTGGAGGATTTTAAATTATTGGTGTAATTTCACCTTTTCTCCATGTAATCGCTTCTGGTAAAACAAGAAATGATAATTATTTCCTTCAACTATTAAAAAAACAAATTTAGAGTTGAAAACATGGATATCATCATTAATTTGAAGACCCGGGGGTATGGATTGGTAAGAGGCAAGTATTTTTGACCTTATTGATTAAAAAAACATGTTTAGACCTCCATTTTGGAGGGCATCTTTAGAAAAATGTGAGTGGGTTTGAATACAAAACATAGAAGATTATAATAGAGATTTGAATTATTAAAATGTATATTTTATTAAGGGAGTGGGATGTCGCTTTGGGGTGTTCATTTAATTGATTTTTAATTCAAATTTTGAAAAGTTTTAAAAAAAGGGAGGAGAGGAGAGTTGGAAGGCTGCATGGTAGTAAGGTGGAGATGAGGACAACATGGATGTTAGTAGATTTTTAAATCTTGCAAGAAGCAGAGATGAAGACTGAGTTTGAGGACAAGTGAGAGAGAATTGCCATGGAGAGCCAAAATTTGTAAACAATATTTTTCTAATCATATTATTGAATAAATATTGTAATTGTTTCAACATTGTTGCACATCATTTTCAAATTTGAATGCAGTTGATTTTATTTGGTTCAACTTCTATTTTTTGTGAGTTTATGGATGGGTATGTGTTTTTATTTGCATCAGTGGTATTAAAGCAAGAGTTTTTGAGTGTGCAGGCAGAGCATCGAACATGAGGCAATTTGCACCAAGACTTGGGGGTGGAATGTGTGTGATTTGTGTATAGACAGATCGCTGAGTGCGAGGTAGTCTATACCTAAGAGGTTGAATATTGAGTGTGTAGTAAGTGTTTTACGAAATGTCAAAGAAGAAAGATAAAAAGTTTTGCATAGTTGTGTATGCAGATGAACATGAGGGAGAGAATATTATAGAAGTATGCTTTGAGGACAACAAGAAGAAGAGTAGAGAAAATGAGTGTTGCAGCCAAAAAGAAAAAGAAGTGAGAGTAACCCCTATAAAGGATGCAGAAGATAGTGAAATTGCAACAAAAAAAGCATGTCTTTTGGAAGACAGAAAGGAGAACAAGCATGAGATGGTGGTAGAGGTTGAAGAGCACAACAAGGCTACAATAGACAATGATAATGAAGAAGGATATTTGCATGCTAAAAGACCAAAATTTGATGAAGAACTTAGAAAAAATAAAGAGAATCTCCTATTGATAAAGGAGATGGAAATAATAGATAGGTGGTTAAGAGGAGATTTAAATCTTGAAGAGATGAAGATGGATACAAAGGATAAAGAACATAGAGAAATTGTAGTAGATGATGATGAGGTAGAAGTCACAACAGTAGAGGAAGAGTATAATGAAGACATGTTGGTGGACATGAAGTATCAGATTGATGAAGGGGTAAATTTTGATTTTTCTACATTGTGTGATGAAATAGTTGATATGAATTTGCATAAGGAGTTAGTGCAAGAAGATAGAAAGAGAGATTATGTAGTTGTAGATTGGTGTGTGGATGTAGCATATTTATATGTAGAAGCTATGAAAGATGCCATGGGTGAGATTTGGTGGAGGTGGTCAGTTTGTGATGGGATAAAACCCATGAAGAAGGAAAAGATGGAAGAAGAGATGTGGCAAAAGAGGGTGGTTCATGGTGGGCACAAGTCTGCAAGAGCAAGGAAGAAGAAAGGGTACACTTGGTGGAGGATGACAAGTGTCCCAGCTAAGTGTTGGAAGAGGCGAAAGAAGAAATTCCTTATGTCTAAACCAGTGATGGAGTTCGTTGTAGGTGGTTTACAACTTGAAAGGGTAGTTCTATTACCCAACTCCATTTTGTGAGTTCTACTCACAAAGAATTTTCTACTTGACGTGATTGATGCAGAAGTATCCAGGTGGACTGGCAATCAACATCAACCAAAAACAAGCTTTTGGTTTGGATTTCCATTTTTGTGTGTTTTTGGGTTCATTTGGAATCTCTTAGCATTGGAAAATATCTCATGTGATTTAATTTTCAAAATTTGAGTTTTTTGCTCTGTTGCGGTTTTATGGCTCCCATGGCCAATTTTACGGAAATAATTATTTCTAAAAATCTATAAGAGCTGGGTTTAAATATTTTGGAAGATATATTATTATATGAATTGTGCATAATATGGTGAAGGTTTCATAACCAAACTCCTCATGGATTGAGAGAATTTAAAACCTGAAATTTTACCCTAGATGGCCATGGAAACAATTAATTTTCAATATTTTTTAAATATTGAAGAAAAATCTGTTGGAGGGAATCATCTTAATGATATTATTCATATCTTGACAAAATTTCATGTGAATATTAGCTTTTGGGTAAGATTTATGCAAAAAGTTAGTTTTCAACACCCGTTGTGCAACGTTGAAGTCACATGTTTGAATTTTTTTTCCAAATTATCTATTTAGTCTCAAAAGGTAACGTTTAATGGATTTTATTTATCTCATATTCATATTTTGAAGAAAATTAAAAAGTAAAAATGGGTAGTGGTGGAGGATTTTAAATTATTGGCGTAATTTCACCTTTTCTCCATGTAATCGCTCCCAGTAAAACAAGAAATGATAATTATTTCTTTCAGCTATTACAAAGACAAATTTAGAGCTGAAAACATGGATATCATCATTAATTTGAATACCTAGAGGTATGGATTGGTAAGAGGCAAGTATTTTTGACCTTATTGATTAAAAAATCTATGTTTAGACCTCCATTTTGGAGGGCATCTTCAAAAAAACGTGAGATCAGGTTTGAATACTAGACATAGAAGATTCCAATAGAGATTTGAATTATTAAAATGTATATTTTATTGAAGGAGTGGGATGCCACTTTGGGGTGAGCATTTAATTGCTTTTTAATTCAGATTTCAAAAAGTTTTTAAAAAGGGAGGAGAGAGAGAGAGCTGGAAGGCTGCATGGTAGTAAGGTGGAGATGAGGACAACAACATGGATGTTAGTGAATTTTCAAATCTTGCAAGAAACAGAGATGAAGACTGATTTTGAGGACAAGTGAGAGAGAATGGTCATGGAGAGCCAAACTTTGTAAAAAATATTTTGTTGATCATATTATTGAATAATTATTGTAATTGTTTCAACATGGTTGCACATCATTTTCAGATTTGAATGCAGATGATTTTTTTTGGTTCAACTTATGTGTTTTGTGAGTTGTGTTTTTATTTGCATCAATTTATCAAGATCCTCTATCTCTTCAAATTCAAAATACTCTTCCATTTCATTAAGCCAATCTACCAATTGCTTTGGATTCAAACCTCCATTAAATGTAGGCACATCCATCCTAGGCCTTTTCCTATATTTGATAATGCAATTACTAAAAGATCATGAGCAATTGTTGTTGCTCTTGCACTTCCTTGGCTCCCAACTTGACTAGCATTTTTTGTGTTTTCATCTTCATCATCACTTCTTGGGTCTCTCATTCTTGTAAATCTCTCCTTATCTCATCTTGTAAAATATCAACTTGCCTTCTCAAGGCTCTAAAATCATCATATCTGAGAAAATTATCTCCTCTTCCTCTACCCCTACCTCATAGGGCTCCTTTGGCAAACATCTCTGCAACACCACAACTCATAAGTCTTGGTGTAAACTACTTCTCTTCGACAATCTATTTACACACTCAAGATCAATTTGCTCTGATACCACAAATGTGTAAAGCTAAAAAAATAGTTCAAATAATGAAAACTAAATTAAATAGCTGACACAAACTCTTAAAACTCATTTTCACATTTCATTTTTTAAAATGCAATATTAAGTATTACCTTTTAAAATATATAGTGTTTGATATCATTTCCTTCTTTTCCAATTTATAATTTAAACATTCAATTTATAGCATAAATCAACGTTTAGCATTAAAATCACAATTTAGGTCTTTACAAGCACAATTTAAAATTAAATAATAAAATAATACTTATAATTTCTTAAATGAACCTAATCACACAAATTATGCGATTACAGTCAAATTGAATATTCATAAGCCCAATTAACCCTTTTAAATATTAAATTCCCCTATTTAATCATAAAATGCATTTCCTATATTAAAATTTACGAAAAAATGCAATTTAATTCAAAAGCTTAGATAATCTTCACAGGTCGACCACATAGGGGATTAAGGTTTTCTAGAACATGACCAATCACGGTATCTGGGGTTTGCAATATTTAATCAAAGACAAGTCATACTCAATTGGGTACAACAATAAGAGTATAGGTCAAGGGTTGGCCAATGTGCTATCTCTTGTTAACCACTGTCAGGGAAGGTACACTCAGACTTGTGGAGCCAGGTGGAGTCGATACCTGGTACCTATAAACATACACACACAATGATGTACATGTGCATATACATATATTCATAGCCGAAGCACATACTAGATCCTAACTGCAGTTAACTACCATATATATCAATTAATTGTATTAGCATAGCTAATCATGATAACCTTTCACTTAATCAACAATGTCTAATCTTATTATGATAACATTTAACATTTAGAATACAAAATCAAAATCAAAATGCTATCTTACCCAGGCTAGGGTTAGGGAGGTGTTACAAGCCACACCCACATTGTTTACAAACAACAACAATAATTTCTAGAATACAACCCAACATTGAATGGGACTTACAGGGTTGGATTGTAAAAAATCCTCAACTTAAATCTTGGAAAACCATCTATTACATGCAAATCATATCCAAACTACCTGCTGGAAAAAGTAGTAGTTTGTTCAAATCCAATGATTTAAGGAATAATAACACAATGACCAACACAACTATCACATGGTTGTTTGAGTGCATTTCCATTAAATAATGGTTGGATTTAAAGACTTTATCAACTTCTTATGAAACCTATCAATATGATACATAGGTGGGTCCCCTGTGCATGATAAGAGAAACTATAAAAAAAAAAAAAAAAAATGATGATCCAAACAATGAGCATGGCATGATGAGTACAATCCTAAATTTTGTGCCCTTCCCTGGTTTGTCACCCAATACCCCATTTGAATTCAATTTTATCAAACCCTACCCCCTAACATATAGGGCACAAATATTTTCCTCTGCACCCTCTAGCTTCCTAATACAAAAGCATACAACCTCCACACACAATAGCCTATTTAGTAGTTTCTAAACAAAGAAAATACTACCTTAACGACTACACAAAGCACTTACAGAAAAAATTGTAAATCTAAGTAGTCATACTAACAAATCCTCAAAATCATTTTTTTTCATACAATAAGCCCAAAGTACTAAATTTCTTACCGGTACAGACATGAGAAGCAAGGCCTCTATCACCGTTATAAGATTCTGAATGACAATAATCAATCATAGCAACAGAAAAAAAAAGAAAAACCCAAAATAATATCAAAAGTTCATCATAAAATACCAATGCAGGTTATCAACATGTGTTGTCAGATGGCCATAATAGCTGCTATGAAGGGAATACCACAAAAAGTTTGTCATCCTCAGGATTCGAAACCAACTCCACCTTCTTCACAATTTCACATACACCACATACTGTAGTCTTCTTGGAAGCCTATTCCTCCTTTACCTAATGATGGGTTCAGTGGAGATCCCTCAAACTTTTGAACCTAATCATTATATGCAATTGATCTCAAAAGAAAATTACAATTCAATACAACATGAACAAAGCATTCCATAAAAGATACCTTGTACTACTACACTTAATCCTGAACAAAAAGATTAGAGAATTTCAAGATATCTTTGCGATATACTATTTGCTTAGTTCTATTAACACCAGTTGGAGGATTTCGCCAACATAACAAGTGGTAGGAGACTTTGGCAACCTATTCCTAAAGATTGTCTTTATATGTTCATTCATGGGTATTCTACCAAGCGACTTCTAGAATTTGACAAAATACGACAATCCCAGGAATTATTTACTCCCAACCTACTAAAAATTTAATAATTGGTTAGAGAATTTAGCATTTTGGGCATAAAATTTAGATTGGCATAACAGTTTTTCAGTTTTTAACACTAAGCCATCAAGATTCAATTAAACAAATTGATATAAAGAGGCTTAAGAACTCCCATGTGTAGATCGAACTTAAAAAACTTAGAATTCCCTCTCATTTGACACAAATGGCCTCTAAAATTGCATTTAAACAAAGTAGAATTGCAAATTAAGGCATTGATCGATTGCATGGATAACTGTCTTAATACATATACACAAAATATGTAGCATATTTTATCGCCACTCAAAATTTTATTGCCAAGTGCATGTCATTTGAACGTCAATTTCTAGCTGAAGAGTTTTTCCTTACACAGATTTTTTATTTTTGATGGATGTCACTGTAGACGCCTATCGATGTAATTAAATGATTTAAAATATATGTATTTAATTATAGAAGATTTATAATTATTTTATAAAAATAAAACTAAAAAGCCATATAAAAAGTTTGTAATTAATAGTGGAAAGATGATGGTATAATTGATTGTTTAAAAATAATTGTTTAATAATTTATTAATCAATAAGTAGTATAGTTGATGGTGTAATTGGTTGTTTAAAAATATGTGTTCAATAATTTATTAGTCAATAAGTGGTATATATATATATAGTTTTAGTTATGGACATGATAAAATAGATATTGATAATCACTTTATCTTTTTAGACTGAAATAATAATTTTATTATTCATGAAAAAATAGTGCTACTTGAATAAAAATATTATATATTTAGAAAAAAATCAATAAAAAATATTAGATGATATATTTATATAATTAAAATATATAATTAATTATTTTAAATTAAAATAATTTAAAGTATATATTTTTTAGAATTGTAAACATATTCAAATATTCAAATATAATAAATAAAAAATAAAATATGTAATTAATTCTAAAATAAATTCTAAAATTAAAAATCCATTTAAAAAGTTTGTGACAAACCATGATAATGGGGAGATGATGGTATAACTGATTGTTTTAAAATAAATATTTTTAACTTATAATTTTATAAAAGTATAATTTTTTTATATATAAATTCACAAAAGATTTGTAAGTTTGCTTTATTTTCTAATTTATGAACATGATTAAATAAGGATTGACAATTGCATTTTATTTTTATACTATAAAATAATAATTTTATTGATTATTAAAGTTTAACTCTACTTAAATTTTAATATAATATATTAAAAGAATCTTAATAAAAAAATATTGAACCATATATTTCTATAACAACCACTAAAGTCTAAATATATCTAAACATCTAAATATAAAATAATAATTGATTTAAAATATCTATCTAATTGTAAAAGATTTATAATATTATAAAAATTCTCAAACTTAAAGCTAAGTAAAAAACTTATCATGGTATAACTAATTGTTTTAAAATAAAGATTTATAGTAGGAATGATTTTTCCACAGTCCATGAGAATTACATGCAATTTATTGGATTCAACTGTGCATGTTTATTTGGATCGATGTTTCAAATCACATTCTTTATAAAGTCTTCTTCTCATAGAAATTCCTCTTGGTTTGTAATCAAATTTTCATTTAGACCAAGAAAAATATTAGAGGAAACATGGTAGTCAATACTTTCTCAAACCATGTAATCACTCTTCACTTTTTCTTTTGAATTACATCACATTACGTGTTTTACACATCTCTATGCATCGGCTTATTTTTCTTCCCTTCTTACCCATTTTCTCTCCATGGTTTTATACAACTAGTTTTGGATAACGATATTGTGAAGCTATTATTATCCAAACTGCATAGAGCAATAACTGAGATTGAGTATGGTGGTATGAACAACCTCATGGAGACTCTCAATATAGAGTCGCATAGAGGGTACCCACACTATATTTCTTTCTCACACATTCTTTATACTATTTTCTTGGCCAAGCTATACAAAACTAGAATATTTTTAGGTAGTTCTACTGCAAGGCATATGTTAAGAGAAGAAAATTTACAATAAACTTATGTAAACATGGATGAGTGCAATTGCAGGTATTGTAATGTGAACTAGAAGGATGCAGGAAGTCAACTAAAACTTGATTTGTAAGTGTATCATAGAACTCTTCTCATAGAAAATCCAATTAATTAAAGTTAGAAGGTGCCACTTAAGATTTACAAGTAGTTGAGTTTGAATGCAAGATTGAGTGAAGCCAGTTCAGTGTAGTCATAGCTACAGAAGAGCAAGCTGATGTTTCCTTTGTTCGAAGATGGGATTTTTTCGTTGCAAGGGATTTCCTAAATTCTAGTTAACTTAGATTTGAGGTCATCTCATTAGGCCATACTGGAATTTAAAAGTTTTTTTAAAACACTCCCACAGTTCTACCACATATTTGGTTCTTATTGTTAAGTCTCTTATTGTAATTTGATAATATGTTCAGTTTGTGGAAAAGCAAATTGATAAGAAGATTTGCTTGTACACATGAAGTAGGAAAAGTTAATTTTACTGGACTTTTAACATGTTATGGTGTTGTAGTACTAAATTACCACTTGAAGTGTCGAGTATAAATAGAAATTTGTACAATACAAGTATATCTTGCTTTGAGGGAGTTCAGGTTTCTATGCCTATGAAATATTCAAACAACCTTCAGAATTTCCTGACTATGAACTAGTGCAAGCTCATATTGTGTTCAGGCTGGGCAAGGACAAGCAACTACAAGTGCAAGGTTGAATGGGTATTTTTAACCTAAACTATTGGTTTTCAAGAAGTGACTATTGAAACATTTTTTGTGCTCAAATTTGAGTACATGGTAATATCAAACAATAAATAAAGATGCCAACAAAAGATGACAGAAAGCTAGAGTAGTGCCAAACACTTGCATTACTAGAAGCTATGTGGCTCACAAATCTATTAAACTCAGATCTCAAGGGTCGAGCGAGTCTCATACTTCAAGCTTTTTTTAATCAAAACTTTGATTTATATTGATATTTCTACTTTAATCAAAACACAATATGATGTTGGTATATTGTTGTATTCAACTCTTTATAAGAAAATAAAATAAAATAACTAGGAATTCTCAAAAGCATAGAAATATCCTAAATAGGATAAGATCCATATGTTCAGGAGGATATTTTATATATATAACTATTCATGAATAGATTTATAATGTCTAAATCTTGTGTTGATCTTGACAGTTTAAATTATTATTTATAATAGATTTCAACATTTGAAAAATATTTATGATATAGAAATTTGTTTTAGTTATGGACATGATAAAATAGATATTGGCAATCACTTTTTTTTTTAGAATGAAATAATAATTTTATTATTCATGAAAATATAGTTCTACTTGAATATTAATATTTTTTATTTTTTTTAAATCAATAAAAAATATTAGATGATATATTTATAATATTTATATAATTAAAATGTATAATTATTATTTCAAATTAAAATAATTTTAAAGTATATATATTTTTTAAAATTGTAAATATATTTAAATATTTAAATATAATAAATAAAAAATAAAATATGTGATTAATTATAAAATAAATTCTAAAATGAAAAATCCGTCTAAAAAAATTGTGACAAACCATGATAATGGGGAGATGATGGTATAACTGATTGTTTTAAAATATATATTTTGTAACTTATAATTTTATAAAACTATATTTTCTTTACATATAAATTAACAAAAGATTTGTAAGTTTGCTTTGCTATCTAATTTATGAACATGATTAAATAAGGATTGACAAATGCATTTTATTTTTATACTATAAATAATAAATTTATTGTTTACTAAAGTTTAACTCTACTTAAATATTAATATAATATATTAAAAGAATCTCAATAAAAAACTATTGAACCATATACTTCTATAATTACCATTAAAGTATAAATATATCTAAATATCTAAATATAAAATAATAAATGATTTAAAATTGTAGACACCTTATTAAAACCCCTTTTACATCTTTGATAATTAAATAATCTTAATTATTTAATTATTACCTAATGTCATAAATTCTTCTATTAATTAAATAATCTAAATTATTTAATTAATTCATTTTAGCCTTTTTTTGCATATAAGTTAAATTCTATTTAATTAAATAACTTATTTTTCCTCTCACTTTTTGAACTAAATTTCTATTCAATCAAAAAGTTAACTCGCTTTATTCCTCTTGCAATGAGCTAATGTTTCCATTATTTCAAAATTCACTTTCCTCTTTGAACTAATTGATTTTGTCAAAAAATCAGTTAGTTTTCTCTTGCTCTTTCACTTTCGATCGTATCTCATCTCATCTCTTCTAATTTCGACCATTGATCAAATTAATGTATTTTTAATCTCAATCGTCCATTTTCCATTTGGCTCTCTATAAATAACATTGTTGTTTATCATTTTGGAGAGCTTAGAAAATCCTAAATCATAGGCTATTGCACTGTTGAGATAATAATTAATCTTTGATACTTTGCTAGTCACTAGTCATAGGCTTTAGTAGCATCTTCAATACTGAGGGCACTTGGAGCTTCAAAGCAAAATGGAGAAGGATGATGGAGGTTATTCAATGGAGGTGTGAAGATTATAATGAAATTGTTCTTTATTATTTCCTCACATGTACTTCTTTGTTCTCTATCATTAGATTAGGAGTTTCAAGTTTATTTATTGTGCACTTAATAATCTTAGTTATGATTTTCCTAAGCTACAAAAATATCTATCTAATTATAAAATATTTATAATATTATAAAAATTCTCAAACTAAAAGCTAAGTAAAAAGCTTGTCATCGTATAACTAATTGTTTTAAAATAAAGACTTCTAGTAGGAATGAATTTTCCACAGTCCATGAGAATTACATGCAATTTTTTAGATTCAACTATGCATGTTTATTTGGATCGACATTTCAAATCATATTCTTTATAAAGTCTTCTTCTCACAACAATTCTACTTGGTTTGTAATCAAATTTTCATTTAGACCAAGAACAATATGAAAGGAGGAAATGTGGTAGTCAATACTTTCTCAAACCATGTAATCACTCTTCACTTTTTCTCTTGAATTGCATTACATTACACGTGTCTTACACATCTTTGTGCATCGACTTCTTTTTCTTCTCTTCTTACCCATTTTCTCTCCATGTTGGTTTTAGATAACTGTATTGTGAAGTTTACATTATCCAAACTGCATGGAGCAATAACTAAGATTGAGTATGGTGGTATAAACAACCTCATGGAGACTCTCAGTGTAGAGTCACACAGAGGGTACCCACACTATATTTGATGCAGGAGCATCTGGGAAAATCACAGCTATCCTACACAACCAAAAGAGCTCTATTTCCTATGTTATTTTGTTTATTCTAAATTTTGTCTTGGTTTGATTTTAGGCTTGCAAGCAACAAATTATTTTATCTAATTTGTCTCTCCAAGGTTGAGATTGTGAAGATTAATTTTGTTGGTAAAAGAATGGGTGAATTTTAGCTAGTTTATGGTCCCAAAAAAGTGAAAAATCGGATTTATCTTGGAATCCCAAAAGGCCACGCCCCATATGCTTTTTCTCCATTTTTGGAGCATTTTGTAACTCATTTTGATTTTCTTTGTTGGGAATTTGAAGTTGGGCACCCACGTAGTGGAAAAGAAGGAGGTTCTAGAATAATCCAATTTTAGACTACCTTATTGATTACTTATAGGTGGAGCTACACCCTACTTTTTTTGGACTGGTTTTTGATGAATTTGTTGTAGATTGAATGAGGATTCCATTTCCTAAATGAATAGAATAAGCATGATGTTGAAAAGATGAAGGATTTTGATGCAAAATCGGGGCATACCTTTCCCAAGAATCCATGAGAGAAGGAGGGATGGTTTGCTTCTGTTATGTGTTTCATGTAGTTGCTTTTTGAAATTTTCAAAGAGTTTTTGCATTGTTTCATTTGTAGGAGGAGAAAAACTTATACTCGATTTGACCAGGTAGTGTTGTTTGCAAATGGAAGCACTTGTAATGCTAGATGCTTGTAATTTTTAGTCTTTTTGTAGATGAGAATGAAAATACCATGTTTATTTGTTGCTAAGTTTTTTTTGTTGCATTTTATTTTCTTTGAATAGTGTAATAGAGTGGTTTGGACTGCAACAATTCACAACCTGAAAAGGATTTCGGTTGTTGGCTATATTATTTGGTATCAGAGCAAGGTTTGAAGAAGTTTATAAGGAAGATATAGAAAGACACATAAAGGAAGGGGTAGAGGAAGGCCCCCACGAGGAGAAGAAAACCAACAATCATGGAGATGCTAAGAGGTATTACAACAATATTATAAGCCATAGAAACTTCTCAAAGGAGAGGGATTCCTATTGAAGATTTCAGTGAAGATAAGGAAGAAGCTCCTAAGGTTGCAGTTGAACAAGGAGGAGACCCACAGGAAGAGAGGTTTTTACAGGCATTGGCAAAGCTTGGGAGTAGGCCAAAAATGGACCCATCAAGCTACAGTGGGAGTATGAAGCCTGAGGAACTCATTGATTGGATTGCAAAAATGGATAAATATTTTGATCTAGAATCCATTGATGAAAAGAAGAAGGTAAATATTATAGCACCAAACTAAAAGGACATGCCTCCCTATGGTGGGATCAAGTGCAGATTGAAAGACAAAGAAAAGGAAAGGAGAAAATAAAATCATGGGAAAAGATGGTCACAAAGTTGAAGACAAAGTTTTTACCTATGGATTATCACATCAGCATAATCAAGAAGTTACAAAACCTTAAACAAAAGGATCTCAGTGTCATGGAGTATATAGAAGAGTTATATAGATTGAGAATTCATGCTAGACATGTTGAAGATGATGAAGAGCAAGTAGCTTCGTATGTGAATGGCCTAAGGATTAATATCCAAGATGAACTTAGCATGGTCTTGATTAGAATAGTGGAAGAAGCTTACTGGTATGCATTGAAGGCAAAGGAAAATTTGGAAAGAAGGCAGCAAGGAAGCATTAGAGGAAGGGGAAACCCTTACGAGGCAGAGGAAAAATAGGTACAAGAAGAGGGTAGTAGAAAAAGGAAGAAGAAACAAGCTAGTCACAACAAATACCAGTGACAAATGCAAGAGGAAGAGGGGATTATTCAAGGGGAAGAGGAGAGTATGGAAGAGGAAGAGGAATTTCAGGAGTTTTTTTTCAGCTGTGGGGAGATAGGTCATAGGGCCTTTGAATGCCCTCAAACACAAGAATTAGAAAAGACCAACACTAGAAGAGCATATGCTACAGAAGCTAAGCATGAGACAAAATTGGTTGATCCAAAATATGGAGAAGTTCTAATGTTGAGAAGAGTGATTTTGAAACCAAAGAAGGAGAAATCAGAACCAATACAAAGAAGAAACTTGTTCAAAACCATTTGCAAGACACAAGGAAAATGTTGCACTATCATTGTGGATAGTAGAAGCACTGATATTTTAGTATCACAAGAGATGATGGAAAAGTTGAAACTAGAAAGGACAAAGTACCCAAATCCATATTGATTCACTTGGTTGCAAAAAGGACATCAAGTTTTAGTAAGTGAACAATGTTTGGTGAGTTTCCAAATTGGTGGTTACAAGGATGAAATTGTATGTGATGTAATGCCAATGGATTTTTTTCATATAATTTTGGGTAGGGCATGGAAATATGACCACAAAACAATCCATGATGGTGAAGCAAATACCTATACAATCACAAAGGACAAGAAAATTATGTCATGAACCCACTAAAGGAGAAGCAAAATGAAGTGGACAACGATACAAAGGTATGCATAATCACTGGGAAACAATTTTTGAGTTAAATGAGGAAGAACTATGTTATCCTTTAGTTTCCAAGCTAACATAAGTTGGGATAGAAAGTGAAGAACATGAAATACCTAAGGAAATCAAGGAGATATTACAAGAATATGATAGTATTTTGATGAAGGAAATTCCAGATGGACTCCCACTAATTAGAAGTATAAGTCATTGCATGGACTTGATACCAAGAGCAAGTTTCCCAAACAAGGAAGCATATAGAATGATCCCAAAAGAGAATGAGGAGATAAATAAACAAGTGCAAGGGTTGTTGGATAAAGGTTTGATAAGAGAAAGCTTGAGCCCATGTGTAGTACCAGCAGTTTGGCACCCAAAAAGGATGGAGAATGGCGCATGTGTACAGATTCAAGAGCCATAAACAAGATGACAATAAAATATATATTTCCATTGTCATGAATGGATGTCTTGATGGATTGTTTAAGTGGAGCAAGGCACTTCACCAAGATTGACTTGAAGAGTGGGTATCATCAGATAAGAATCAGAGAAGGAGATGAATGGAAGACCGCATTCAAGACAAAGGAGGGATTATATGAGTGGTTGGTTATGTCGTTTGGTTTCACAAATGCCCCAAGAACATTCGTGGGGTTGATGAATGAGGTGCTCAAACCATTTCTGGGTAAGTTTGTAATTGTCTATCTTGATGACATCTTGGTTTTTAGTAAGGAGAAGGATGAACATTTAGAACATGTGAGGGTTGTTTTGCAAAGATTAAAAGAGGAAAAGTTGCTGGTCAATCTTAATAAATGTGTCTTCATGAAGGAGGAGCTGGTGTATTTTGGTTTTTTCATCTCAAAGGAGGGCCTACGAATGGATCCAGAAAAGGTTAAGGCAATTCTAGAATGACCATCTCCTAGGAACATGTTTGAAGCTAGGAGTTTTCATGGTTTGGAAAGCTTCTATAGGAAGTTTATTAGAAATTTCAGTAGTATTTGTGCACCAATCATTGATACAATGAAGGGGGAGAAAAGAGAATTCAAGTGGACTGCTGCAACACAACGGAGTTTTAACATCTTGAAGGAGAAAATAACAGAACAACCCATATTAGCCTTATTGGATTTTAACAAAGTGTTCCAAGTTGATTGTGATGCAAGTGGGACAACAATAGGAGGGGTTTTGAGTCAAGAGGGAAGACCTATAGCCTAATTTAGTGAAAAATTAAATGATTCCAAGAGGAAGTACTTTGTGTATGATCAAGAGTTCTATGCTATTATGCAAGCACTCAAGAAATAGAGACATTATTTGTTGCCCAAGGAGTTTGTTCTCTACACTGATCACCAAGCTTTGAAATACATCAATATCCAAGGTAAACTCAATCAAATGCACATGAAATGGGTGGATTTTTTGCAAATCTATTCATTTGTTCTTAAGCATAGGAGTGGTAAATCTAATTGGGTAGTAGATGCTTTAAGTAGGAGATGCCTATTGTTGAATAAATTGCAAGTTGATGTTATGGGATTTTATTTGATGAAAGAAATGTATGAACATGATCTTGATTTTGGTGAAGCATGGGTTGCATGTAAGAATACTTTAGAGGGTGATAGAACCAAATTGTTGGAGTATTTTATTTAAGAGGGGTTATTGTTTAAGGGGCAGCAATTATGCTTATCGAAGGGCTCTATGAGAGAAAACTTGATTCGAGAAAAACATGGTGGGGGACTTGGTGGACATTTTGGAGTGGATAAAACTTTGGGGCAGCTGATTGAAGCTTATTATTGGCCAATTATGACCAAGCATGTGAAGAATTTGGTTCAAAGGTGTACCATTTGTCAACATTCCAAAGGGACAAGTCAAAACACAAGACTATATCAGCCTAAGACTCAAAAAGGTAATGATTCCATATTTGTCATAGTTGATAGATTTTCAAACATGGCTCACTTTATTCCATGCAAAAAGAATAATGATGCTTCACATATAGCCAAAAAAAAATTCAAAGAGGTTGTTAGATTACATGGCTTGCCAAGGAGTATTGTTTCCAATAGAGACACCAAGTTTGTTAGTCATTTTTGGAGGACAATATGGAAAAGATTGGGTACTAATTTAACTTATAGTTCAGCCTATCATCCTCAAACAAATGGGAAAATAGAGGTGGTAAATAGGAGCCTTGGAAACTTGTTGAGATGCTTGATAGATGGGAGGCCAAAACATTGGGATCTAATACTAGCACAAGTTGAATTTGCCTATAACAACTCCATAAATCAAAGCATGGGTAAGAGCCTTTTCCAAATTGTTTATGGTTTCAGTCCTAAGGGGGTTCATGAATTAAGAGATAGTTCAGATTTGGGAAGGAAAAGTGCAGAAGCTAAAGATTATGTTGACTATATGCATGAACTTCATCAAGAAATTAAGGAGAAGTTGGAAACTAGTGCACAAAAATACAAGGCCCATGCAGATTTGAAAAGAAGAGCTCAAGAATTTGAGGTGGGAGAGTTGGTTTTAGCCCACCTACAGAAGGAAAGATTCCCTCAAGGCACCTACAACAAGCTACAACATAAAAATATTGGACCATGCATGGTGCTCAAAAAGTTTTCAGTGAATGCCTATGAAATTGACTTGCCTCCAGAGATTGATATATCACCATTCTTCAATGTTTCTAATTTGTATAAGTTTCATGGTGAAGAGGTAAAAGAAGGCAGCAATGATGGTTCTAATGCATAAGATTTGGTACATTGGAAACAACAACTTCCAACCAAACTGAATGAAGAAGTGGATGAGGTTATTGATTTTAGAGTAGTCAAGAAAACACAAGGAAAGGAGTATAAAGAATATTTAATCAAATGGAAGGGAAAGAAGATGGAAGAGGCCACATGGATTTTTGCTCCTGAGCTATACAAGCTTGGGATTCCACCTCCAAATTGAATGTTCATGGAACATTCTTTTTTCTTACCCTAGTTGTTTGATGTAGGAGCATCTAGGAAAATCACAGCTATCCTGCACAACCAAAAGAGCTCTATTTCCTATGTTATTTTGTCTATTCTAAATTTTTTCTTGGTTTGATTTTTGGCTTGCAAGCAATAAGTTATTTTATCTAACTTGTCTCTCCAAGGTTGAGATTATGGATATTAATTTTCCCGGTAAAAGAATGGGTGAATTTTAGTAAGTTTATGGTCCCGAAAAAGTGAAAAATGGGATTTATCTTGGAAGCCCAAAAGGCCATGCCCCATATGCTTTTTCTCCATTATTGGAGCATTTTATAACTTATTTTTATTTTCTTTGTTGGGAATTTGAAGTTGAGCACCCAAGTAGTGGAAAAGAAGGAGGTTCTAGAATAAGCCAATTTTAAAGTGCCTTATTGATTGCATGCAAGTGAAGCTATGCCCTACTTTTTTGGACTGGTTTTTGATGAATTTGTTGCAGATTGAATGAGGATTCCATTGCCTAGATGAATAGAAGAAGCTTGATGTTGAAAAGATGAAGGATTTTGATGTAAAACCAGGGCATACCTTTCCCAAGCGTCCATGAGAGAAGGAGAGATGATTTGTTGCTATTATGTGTTTCCTGTAGTTGCTTTTTGGTATTTTCAAAGATTTTTTGCATTGTTTTGTTTGTAGGATGAGAAAAAATTATACCCAATTTGATTGGGTAGTGTTGTTTGTAAATGGAAGCACTTGTAATGGGAGATGCTTGTAATTTTGAGTCTTTTCGCTTATTAGAATGAAAATACCATGTTTATTTTCTGCTAAAGTTACTTTTTGTTGCATTTTATTTTCTTTAAATAGTGTAATAGAGTGGTTTGGGCTACAAAAATTGATAGCTTGAAAAGGCTCTTGGTTGTTGGTTGCATCAATATTTCTTTCTCACACATTCTTTATACTATTTTCTTGGCCAAGCTATACAAAACTATAATATGTTTAGGTAGTTTTACTGCATGGCATATGTTAAGAGAAGGAAAATTACAAGAAATTTATGTAAACATGGATGAGTGTAATTACAGGTACTAGGATGTGAACTAGAAGGATGTAAGAAGTCAACTAAAACTTGATTTGTAAGTGTATCATAGAACTATTCTCATATCAAATCTAGTTAATTAAAGTTAGGAGGTGTCACTTAAGATTTATAAGTAGTTGAGTTTGAATGCCGGATTGAGGGAAGCTAGTTTAGTATGGTCACAACTACAGAAGAGCAAGCTGAAGTTTTGCTTTGTTCGAAGATGGGATTTTTTGTTGCAAGGGACTGCCCAAATTCCAATTAACTTATATTTTATGTAATCTCATTAGACCATACTAGAATTTAAAAGGTTTTTTAGAATACCTAGACCATGATTCTACCACATATTTGGTTCTTATTGCTAAGTCTCTTATTGTAATTTGATAATATGTTAAGCTTGTGGAAAAGAAAATTGATAAGAAGGTTTGCTTGTACGGATGAAGTAGGAAAAGTTAATTTTATTGAACTTTTAACATGTTATGGTGTTGTAGTACTAAATTGTCACTTGAAGTGTGTAGTAAAAATAAAAATTTGTACATGTATAGGTATGTCTTGCTTCGAGGGAGTTCAGAATTCTATGCCTATGCAATATTCGAAAGGCCTTCAGGATTTCCTAATTGTGAACTAGTGCAAGTTCATATTGTGTTCAGGCTAGGCAAGGACAAGTAAGTACAAGTGCAAGGTTGAATGGGTATTTTTAACCTAAACTATTGGTTTTCAAGAAGTGACTAGTAAAACATTTTTGATGATCAAATTTGAGTACATGGTAATATCAGACCATAAACAAAGAAATATGCTAATAGAAGATGATAGAAAGTCAGGGCCGTGCTGAATGCTTGTATTCTCAAAAGCTAAGTGGCTCACCAATCCAGTAAATCGGATCTCAAGGGTTGGGCAAGTCTCATACTTAGAGCTTTTTTTTTAAATCAAAGCTAATTTATATTGATATTTCTACTTTAATCAAAGCACAATCTTGTGTCGATATATTGTTGTGTTCAACTCTTTATAAGAAAATAAAATAAAATAACTAGGAATTCTCAAAAGCATAGAAATATGCTAAATAAGATAAGATCCATATATTGGGGGTGGATATTTTATATATATAACTATTCATGAATAGATTTATAATGTCTAAATATTGTGCTAATCTTGACAGTTTAAATTATTATTTATAATAGATTTCAACATTTGAAAAAATAAGTATGATATAGAAATTTGTTTTAGTTATGGACATGATAACAGAGATATTGAGAATCACTTTAATTTTTTAGACTGAAATAATAATTTTATTATTCATGAAAATACAGTTCTACTTGAATATTAATATTATATATTTAAAAAAAACTCAATACAAATATTAGGTGATACATTTATAATATTTATATAATTAAAATGTATAATTAATTATTTCACATTAAAATAATTTAAAGTACATATTTTTTAGAATTGTAAACATATTGAATATTCAAATATAATAAATAAAAAATAAAATATGTAATTAATTCTAAAATTAAAAATCCATCTAAAAATATATGGGCTTATTGCCTTTGCTTTTCAAAAAAAAAAAAAATCCATCTAAAAAGTTTGTGACAAACCATGATAATGGGGAGATGATGTGGGTATAATTGATTGTTTTAAAATAAATATTCTATAACTTCTAATTTTATAAAGGTATATTTTCTTTATATATAAATTAACAAAAGATTTGTAAGTTTGCTTTACTATCTAATTTATGAACATGATTAAATATGGATTAACAATTGCATATTATTTTTATATTATAAATAATAATTTTATTGTTTATTAAAATTTAACTCTACTTAAAAATTAATATAATATATTAAAAGAATCTCGATAAAAAAATATTGAACCATATACTTCTATAACTACCACTAAAGTCTTAATATATCTAAACATCTAAATATAAAATAATAAATGATTTAAAATATCTATCTGATTGTAAAAGATTTATAATATTATAAAAATTCTCAAACTTAAAGCTAAGTAAAAAGCTTCTTATGGTATAACTGATTGTTTTAAAATAAAGACTTCTAGTAGGAATGGTTTTGCCACATTCCATGAGAATTACATGCAATTTTCTAGATTCAACTGTGTGTGCTTATTTGGATCGACGTTTCAAGTCATATTCTTTATTAAATCTTCTTCTTAGAGAAATTTTGCTTGGTTTGCAATCAAATTTTCATTTAGACCATGAACAATATGAAAGGAGGAAACATGGTAGTCAATACTTTCTCAAACCATGTAATCACTCTTCACTTGTTCTCTTGAATTGCATTACATTACATGTGTTTTACACATCTCTATGCATCGGCTTTTTTTCCTTCCCTTCTTACCCATTTTCTCTCCATGGTTTTATACAACTAGTTTTGGATAACGATATTGTGAAGCTATTATTATCCAAACCACATGGAGCAGTAACTGAGATTGAGTATGGTGGTATGAACAACCTCATGGAGACTCTCAATATAGAGTCGCACAGAGGGTACCCACACTATATTTCTTTCTCACACATTCTTTATACTATTTTCTTGGCCAAGCTATACAAAACTAGAATATTTTTAGGTAGTTCTACTGCAAGGCATATGTTAAGAGAAGAAAATTTACAAGAAAATTATGTAAACATGGATGAGTGCAATTACAGGTATTGTAATGTGAACTAGAAGGATGCAGGAAGTCAACTAAAACTTGATTTGTAAGTGTATCATAGAACTATTCTCATATCAAATCCAATTAATTAAAGTTAGGAGGTGCCACTTAAGATTTACAAGTAGTTGAGTTTGAATGCAAGATTGAGGGAAGCCAGTTCAATGTAGTCATAGCTACAGAAGAGCAAGCTAATGTTTCCTTTGTTTGAAGATGGGATTTTTTCATTGCAAGGGATTTCCCAAATTCCAGTTAACTTAGTTTTGAGGTAATCTCATTAGGCCATACTGGAATTTAAAAGGTTTTTTAAAACACTCCCACAGTTCTACCACATATTTGGTTCTTATTGTTAAGTCTCTTATTGTAATTTGATAATATGTTCAATTTTTAGAAAAGCAAATTGATAAGAAGATTTGCTTGTACACATGAAGTAGGAAAAGTTAATTTTATTGGACTTTTAACATGTTATGGTGTTGTAGTACTAAATTACCACTTGAAGTTTCGAGTATAAATAGAAATCTGTACATATACAGGTATATCTTGCTTTGAGGGAGTTCAAGTTTCTATGCCTGTGAAATATTCAAACAACCTTCAAAATTTCCTGACTGTGAACTAGTGCAAGCTCATATTGTGTTCAGGTTGGGAAAGGACAAGCAACTACAAGTGCAAGGTTGAATGGGTATTTTTAACCTAAACTACTAGTTTTCAAGAAGTGACTATTGAAACATTTTTTGTGCTCAAATTTGAGTACATGGTAATATCAGACCATAAATAGAGAAAGATGCCAACAAAAGAGGATAGAAAGCCAAGGCGGTGTTGAACACTTGCAGTTTCAGAAGTTGTGTGGCTCACAAATTAGTAAACTCGGATCTCAAGGGTCGGGCAAGTCTCATACTTCAAGCTTTTTTTAATCAAAACTTTGATTTATATTGGTATTTCTACTTTAATCAAAGCACAATCTAGTGTTGGTATGTTGTTGTGTTCGACTCTTTATAAGAAAATAAAATAAACTAACTAGCAATTCTCAAAAGCATAGAAATATGCTAAATGAATAGGATAAGATCCATATATCAAGGGTGGATATTTTATATATATAACTATTCATGAATAGATTTATAATGTCTAAATCTTGTGTTGATCTTGGCAGTTTAAATTATCATTTATAATAGATTTCAGCATTTGGAAAATATGTATGATATAGAAATTTGTTTTAGTTATGGACATGATAAAATAGATATTGGCAATCACTTAATTTTTTTAGACTGAAATAATAATTTTATTATTCATGAAAATATAGTTCTACTTGAATAATAATATTATATATTTAGAAAAAACTCAATAAAAAATATTAGATGATATATTTATAATATTTATATAATTAAAATGTATAATTAATTATTTCAAATTAAAATAATGCATAGTATATATTTTTAGAATTGTAAACATATTGAAATATTTAAATATAATAAATTAAAATTAAAATATGTAATTAATTCTACAATAAATTTTAGAATTAAAAATCCATCTAAAAAATTTGTGACAAACCATGATAATGGGAAGATGATGGTATAACTGGTTGTTTTAAAATATATATTTTGTAACTTATAATTTTATAAAAGTGTATTTTCTTTATATATAAATTAACAAAATATTTGTAAGTTTACTTTACTGTCTAATTTATGAACAAGATTGAATAAGGATTAACAGTTGCATCTTATTTTCATACTATAAATAATAATTTTATTGTTTACTAAAGTTTAACTCTACTTAAATATTAATATAATATATTAAAAGAATCTCAATAAAAAAATATTGAACCATGTACTTCTATAACTACCACTAAAGTCTACATATATCTAAACATCTAAATATAAAATAATAAATGATTTAAAATATCTATCTAATTATAAAAGATTTATAATCTAAAAAAATTCAAACTAAAAGCTAAGTAAAAAGCTTGTCGTGGTATAATTTATTGTTTTAAAATAAAGACTTCTAGTAGGAATGATTTTTCCACAGTCCATAGGAATTACATGCAATTTTTTGGATTCAATTGTGCATGTTTATTTGGATTGACATTTCAAATCATATTTTTTATAAAGTTTTCTTCTCATAGAAATTTCTCTTGGTTTGTAATCAAATTTTCATTTAGACCAAGAACAATATGAAAGGAGGAAACGTGGTAGTCAATGCTTTTTCAAACCATATAATCACTCTTCACTTATTCTTTTAAATTGCATTAAATTACGTGTGTTTTACACATCTCTGTGCATTGGCTTTCTTTTCTTCCCTTCTTACCCATTTTCTCTTCATGGTTTTATACAACTGGTTTTGGATAATGGTATTGTGAAGCTAACATTATCCAAACTGCATGGAGCAGTAACTAAGATTGAGTATGGCAGTATAAACAACCTCATGGAGACTCTCAATGTAGAGTCACACAATGGGTACCCACACTATATTTCTTTCTCACATATTCTTTATACTATTTTCTCAGCCAAGCTATACAAAACTAGAATATTTTTAGGTAGTTCTACAATAGGGCATATGTTAAGAGAATGGAAATTACAAGAAATTTATGTAAACATGGATGAGTGCAATTGCAGGTAATGGGATGTGAACTAGAAGGATGCAAGAGGTCAACCAAAACTTTATTTGTAAGTGTATCATAGAACTATTCTCATATCAAATCTAGTTAATTAAAGTTAGGAGGTTTGTAGTGCCCCTCCATTTTCATTGTGGATGTGCAGGTAGTTTGGCTTTGGAACTTGGAGATGAAGGTAAACTAATAGGGATATCTAAAGGTATGTGTTAATGAGGTTTTATGAACATGTTATGATTAGTATATGGTTTTATTTGATTATGAAGACTAACCCTATCATGAGCACTATGTGATTATCTTATCATGACTATTATGTGTTTATCATGTGACTGATCTTATCCGGATTGCTATGTAACCGATTGTATATGAGTTGATTTGATTACTAGATCTTGTTTTATTGATGTAATTGAGTGAAAGGGATGGTTTCGCATCACTCACTTGTGAGTACCCTGCAACGTTGTGATTCCCTTTCATAGTGTGTATGTTTACATGTATGTGCATGATTGTTTTGTGTATTGCAGGTTCTAGGTACTAGGCATCGACTCCACTTGAATTGGAAAGTTTGAGTGTTCCTTGAATCCAATGGATTAGTTGATTGGATATAACACGTTATCCCCTACCCTAGCCATCATCCTCGAAAGGATGAGTATCTGGTTTGGCACCCCATGAGTTTTGTCAATATGTTAGTTTGGTTAGTTAGTGTTGCTTGTGGTTTTGCTTTTCGACCCTAGATAGTGGTCAAGTAATCATTTGGGTATTTGGTTTTATTTAGTTTATATTTTTTTGATGATATGCCTTGGTTATCTTATGCATTAAATTAATTTGCTAAGAAAAAGGTACACTTTCATAAATAAATATATAAATATAAATAAATATATAACCATAATTAATAATGAAATAAATTTATAATGTAATGTTGAAATTAATAAATAATAATAAGGTAAAATATTATAAAGTTGGGTTATATGATTAATTATAATATGAAAATAAATGTGGGTAAATGGTTTTACCCGTTGAGTGAAATTGGGCATCTATCGTAATTACGAATTTTAAATGAAATATTTTTAATTAACTATTGATTTAATAAATTAAATTAAAACTAACTATAATCAGTTGGGATAGTTGTAAATTCTCGTACACCGAAATTGCTTTGACTTCTTGTAAATATTTTTGGTTTTAGAGATTTCATTCAGTTTTGTTTTTTGGGAAATGAAGGGAGAAAGAATTTGCCTGTAAATTTTCATATAATGTTGATCTTGCTAGAAATTGGGGGCTTTTGGAAATTCATTTGGGGATTTGGAGAAATTGGATTTGCAAGTGGAAGCTTGAGCTCGGCATCAAATTTCCCTCCTGCCAAGCATTGGATCCAAGTTGGATTTTGATCTATTGTTTACAAATGCTTGCCCGTGTGTATGATTAATTTGATTGATTTTTTTCTCTATGTTTTCTAAAAGTAGATGGTTGATTGTTTATCATGCCTGTGAATGAAACAAACTTGGACTGCAACTTTTGTCTTCATGAATTTCTTTTGATAATCTTGAAAAATTATTTCTCTATGACCTTGAAGAATATCTTTTCTTCTAGGTAAGCAATGTTTCAATTGCCATTACCGGTGCATTTATTTTAGGTTTTCGTTGTATTCTATGTTTCCTCCTCTATTGATTATTTTGTAGACAAGTTTCTAAAATATTTCTTTTCAATCCCATTCAGTGCATATCCTACAATCATTGCATTCCATGAAGATGACATCTATTACACCTACTAATCGCATTCCTTGAAAGTTTCCTAAGCCTTTTCTGCAAATACATTTTGTGTTTAACCTGCAGTCATGCATCCCTCATTTTCTCCCCCAGCCAATTGCTTTTGCTTGAAATTTTCTAAGGGATTTTCATCAAACTCAAGTTGTGCCCAACATATTATCATTCGCCCCATGTGACAAGATCTCCTTGAGGCTCTTCTGCCAAACAGCTCTTATCACCTTGGTTGATGTGTTTCCTTAGGTTGAGACTCCATTATGTATTGGGGAGCTCCTTTCCCAGGTGTTGACCACCATGCCAGTCCAAGCACATAGCATTTCCAAGGCAGGGCAGACCATGTACCCTTAGCTTTGCTTGTGTTCATTTCCTTCGCAGCATGCTTCCGAGATACATCTTTGCGATTGAAATTTAATAATTGCATTTTGAGTTTATGCAATTGAAAGTTAATGAATGCATTTTATGATTTGCATTTGATAATGTGTGTGTGTGTGTATATATATATATTGTAACTAAGGAAAAAAGTTAGGTTAGCGTGAAATCAAATGCATAAACAAAACTCTAGCTAAGCAATGAAGTACAGTGGAGTAAAAATGCATTAAACAAAGGAAAGCTTCACCAAACATTCTTCATGCCCTCCATGATTGACCTTCATTGCCCCTATCCCTTTGCTGAAAAATGGTGTTTACCCTCAGATTTTTGATGAGCAACTATGACTATGACTAAGACCAAAGCAAATATTGAAGGATTGTAATATTGCTGCAATTTGTAAGTATGCAAGTATGAAGCAAGTGTCGACCTCCTACAATGACTTAACAACTAAGCCCTTAAAGTTGTGATTCAGAGATTGGACATCTAGTCTGAATAGCTATCTTAATCATCATGAAGGTACATTTAACTTGTCAACCCAGGGACGTAGACTTGAAATGGGTCAGCACAATATGTGCAATAGGAATCCATACTAGCCATATTCATTCTATAGCTAAGAAAGACATAATGTTGAAAGTAAATTTCTTGGAAAGAAATAACATAAGTACTGAACATCAACCAACAACTATACTAAGTTGAAATGTATGACAGAAATGAAAATTTGAGCAAATAGACAGGAAACTACTCTGTCTGCTTTGGCTACAAGAACAGTCATAGAATGGAATTCTAGTGGCTACAGGAATAGACAGTTGTCAGATTCTTAACTAATTGTTGAACAAAAAGTAATAACTAGACTAAATGATTGAATGCTCACCAAGTAGGCCCCCTTGTATGAGTATCCCTTAAGACAAATGTAAAATCAGATGCACAAACTTATAACTTCATTTTATTCATTGGAAAGCATGAGTACAATCGAGCAGCATAACTATATTATTGAAAAACTAAGAATTTGAATACAACATCAAATTAATCAACCTTCTGAGAATGTCTCCTAGGTTTCTAGATTTAGCCTTGATGGGCAAGGGAGTGTTGGATTCTATTTTCCTATAAGTCCTGAACTATTGTCCCCAACTAACTTCATTTTGTATCTAGGACATAAATGCCCTTAATTGGAGATCGCCAACATACAACAATGGATTCCAATCATGATCTTGGGACACAACATAATTATGCAAATAGAATTCAAACAACAAGTTTTTCATTTTAGGAGGAGCAATCTGATAAGCCTGGAAAAATTCAAGAGGAGTCTCAATGGAAGGATTCAAACCTGAAATAATCCTTGCTAGTTTAAAATAAATATTATTCTCCTTAAAATATAGAGCATAGACCCTTGGAGGAGTCCTACACTCTAATATCTGAGGTACTAAGACTGCTATATTGTCCACCTTTTCCTTTAAAGCAACATTTTTTGTATTCTTCTCTTCAATCTCCTCATTTTTCTTCTTAATTTCCTCCTTTAGCCTATGTTTCTCCTCTTTCCATTCCTCTTCCCTCCTTTGCATCTCATTCCATAATTTCATGGCTACCATGTGCATTGAAAAATTAGAGGGCTTGTGTATTCCTACCAAAAAATTTCTTGGCATTGATGCTTGCTCTTCATGTGGCCCTAGCTGCAGGGATTCTAATTGCTCAGCCAATTTTGGCTGCAGGGGTTCTTACTGTTCATCCAATTCCAACTGTAAGGGTTCTTGATTTTGCTACAGGAATTCTTTCTCTTACTTTTGTTGCAGGAGCTCCTGATCCTCCTTGTGCTCTTGACTCTTAACTTGTTCCACCATGGTAGCAAGCTCTGCCAACGTTATATTTATCGCTTCCTCAAATATTTCCTTTTCCTTGACATTCACCTACCCCATTGGGGCTTCTGTTTCCTCTTGTGATGTTCCTTGAGACCTAGGGCTTCCTTCCGAAGATACACCAAAGGCTAGCCCAACTGATCTTGATTTCCTAGGAGGGCTCTCATGTTCTTCTTCAGCTGTAGGAAGAACAGTGCCAACCTTCCATTTCTTAGAACTTGGCACTTTTTTTTCTGTCATTTGCTTTTTATCTTTTCCCTTACTCATTTCTTCCTTTTTCTTTTATGCCCTAGTTCACATTAGGATTCCAAGAGGGACATCATCATAAGAATCTGAAGAGGAACTTTCTTTGTCTGAATGTTTTGTCTCATAAGAACTAATCTCCATAGTTTGTTTAGTTGCAAGAGGGTTTACACTAGGGCTTGCGCCAAAAGTTGAGGCTCCAGGAGTAGCTTCAACATTTCTCACTCTCCTACCAGCCCTACGAGGTTGAGGCAAAACCCTAGGTCACAAATGCTCTAGTCTAAATTGATCAATATTGAAGAATTCTTCCCAAGTCATATCAAACACATCCTGCAGAGACTTCTCTACTAATAATTTGCTCAGACAATGGAGGGAAATAGAATTATCCCTACCTTTTTGAGTTTCATCCACCATTATTGAAAGGAGATGATATAACATGTTTGGCACATTCATTCTTTTCCCATGCCTCATATGATTCAGGAGTTTGAAGTGCACAGAATGTAGGTTCGACTGGTAGCCTTCACAAGTGATGTACTTTACAACGTAAACAACTATTTGCTTCCATGGCTCAGGAAGAGAGGTTCTCTTTGCACCTTGCTTGTCTACATTCAATGGAGGGTCACTAGGTTGTGTAAATTCATCCCTAGCTAACCTAGCGTCTCTGGTAGCAAGGTAATGTTCACTGTCGGCAGGCAACCCTATAACTTCTGCAATCTTTTCTTCAGTAGCTATTACCTCCAACCCTTTTACCATGGCTTTTCCTTTAGACAATGTATGTGCAAATTCCAATGCAACATTTTCATTATAGTCATTCAGCTTCAGGAAATAATCTAACCACCCACAATTTCTAAACTTGTTATGGGTAGGTGCATCATGCAGCACAACATCATGAATCATGGGTTCATTTCTAATTAACCCACCTCTCATTGTTCATCTTTCTACAATTAAACAATCACTCTACAAGGTTTCCCTTCCTGCAATCTTCATCTAAAAGCCAAATTTCTCCTTCCTGCAACGCTGCTGAATTCCCAATGCCAATGTCATCTGAATTTTACCTTTTTGGCAACTTAGGAATATGATAGAGGCAATAAAGGTAGTAAAGGAGTAATAAATGAAAGATATGATCAAGAAAAATGGTGGTGATTGATGTCATCTCACGCATGCGAGTCGTCACCTCACTCATAATTCAAATTGGCTCAATTTAAACTTTGCTGACATAGACCAACATGGAATGACATGTAGACATGGTATTAACACTCGCCCCAACCTAAATTTGAGCATGTGTCCTCACATGCAGAGTAGTAATGATGATTTGACAAGGGCAGAGAATAATCTCATGGTATGGAGAACGTCTATATTAATGTACAATAATTAAATGAATGTAGTAAAAGATAATTAAGATGTAACAAATTGATGCGCACATACCTGAATTCGTGGAATATTTGTTGCAAAGAATATTGAGGAAGTACCAGTCACCTTTTAAGAAGTAGTTGAGCAATTAATGAAAGTGGAGATAAAATGAAGTGAAGTGGAATGAAGTGAAGTTATGGCAGTGTGATGGAAGAGAGAGAAAGGTGGAGATGAATGTGCAAATGGGTGAATGAATGAAGAAGTGGACTCCCACAAAAGTGGAAGTCTTTATTATGACAAGTTACGTACCTTAGTTAGCCAGAAGGAGGGACACTAGGTCTGCTTCCTTCAGTTGCAGGAAGTTCAGGTGTTGCATGCTGAGTGAATTGTTGCAAAAATTCCTCCTTGGAAGTTGGCTTGTGATACAACCTGAGGCGATAACCGTTGACAAGTAGCTTAAATTTGATAGGGTCAATGGTAGTGAGTTGAACAAACCCATTGGAGAAGACTTCAACAACCTCATATGGTCCTAGCCACCTTGTCTATAATTTTCCTGCATTATCTTGATACCTTGAGTCGTAAAGCAGTGCCCAGTCACCTGGCTAGAATTTATTGTCCTTTATGAATTTTCCATGCCACTTTATTCTCTAATTCTACACTACCTCTATGTGATGCAAGGCTACCTTCCTCATCTCATCCAAAGCATTTAGTTGCATGATTCTATCCCTTTGTGCCTCAGAGATATCCATCCCTAAGTCTAGTGTAGTCCTAAGAGTCTTATGCTCAAATTCAATGGGAATCATAGTTGTCTTTCCATACAACAACTCAAAAGGAGTAAAATCAGTGGTTGTCTTCTAGTTGGTTCTATAGGCCCAAATAGCTTTTGGCAGCCTATTTTCCCAATCCTTTCTACGGATAGTCGTTGTTTTGGTCAGAATGGCTTTAATTTCCCTATTTGTCACCTCAACTTGGCCATTGGCCTAAGGGTGATAAGGAGTAGACTTCCTATGCCTTATGTTGTACTCATTGACCAGTGTTGTAATAAGGGTTGAGGTGAATTGTGCCCCTTGATCAATCACTATCTCTCTTGGAACCCCATACCATGTGAAAATTTCCTCATAAAGAAATTTTGCAACCTTATTATCGCTTGCATGCTTCATGGCCTTAATCTCTACCCACTTGGTTACATAATCAATGCATACCAAGATATAGGATTTACCATTTGATGGAGGATCAATGGGTTCTATAAAATTCAATCCCCATTTATCAAGTAGAGTGATTACTACCTAGGGGTAAAGTGGCATCTCATCATATTTGGTTTTCCGGCCCATCCTCTAGCATCTATCACATTTTCTTGTATATCTCCCTGCATCCTTGTGGAGTGTGGGCCAGTAATATCCTATGTTCAGAATTTTCATTGTTGTTCTCTTGGCTGCAAAATTCCCTCCATAGGGTTCATTGTGACATGCATGCAATATATCATATATCTCATCTTCCCTCAAAAATCTCCTCATGACATGGTCTGCTCCAATGTAGAACAAACATCCAACAATCCATGAGAAAGGAAAAGTTTTCTTAATGAGTATCCTTCTCTCTTTTGGAGAGAAGTGAAGAAGAACTCTCCCTGTGACCAGATAATTAGCTATGTCAGCATACCAGGGTGTATGCACACTAATGGAAAATAAGTGTTCATCAGGGAAATTCATCAATGACTTGATTGTCCTCTAATGTAGTCAACCTTGAAAGAAATTCTACAACAACATTGGCCTTCCCTGGTTTATCCACAATTGTTATGTCAAACTCCTACATTAGCAATAACCATCTTGCTAGCCTACCTGAGATCAGGGGCTTATTCATGAGGTATTTAATTATTGCATGGTCTGTGTGCACAAAGATCTAATAGCATGTTATGTAGTGCCTGAATTTTTTTAGGGCATAGATCACTGCCAGCATCTCTTTTTTTGTCACTGTATAATTGAATTTAGCTCCTTGCAAGTTCTTGCTGAAAAAATAAATAGCATTCTCAATAGCTCCTTCTTTTTGTCCTAAGATTTCTGCTATAGAATAGTTTGATGCATTTGTATGAATGTGAAAAAGAAGCTCCCAATTAGGACCTTTGAGGACAGGAGCATGAGTTAAAGTTGCTTTGAGATCAAAGAATGCCTTGTCACAGTCCTCTATCCAGTGGAACTCAACATCTTTTGTTAGGAGAGTGTACAATGGTGTTGCCATTTTGCTGAAATATTTGATGAAATGCCTATAATAACATGCATGTCCCAAGAAACTCCTAACATCTTTTTGTTTTGTAGGTATAGGCAGATTGGTGATCACCTCAATCTTGGCAGGATCTACTTGAATTCCTTGGTGAGAGATGTAGTGGCCAAGGAATACACCCTTCCTGCATCATCATGAAGCATTTCTCATTATTTAAAGATAGATTATGTTCTTCACATCTCTTTAAGATCCTCCTGAAATTTTCCAATGCTTCATTAAAATCAGCACCATAGGTAGTAAAATTTTCCTTATAAATCTCCATGCAATCATGTGAGATATCTAAAAATATGCTAATGATTGCCCTCTGAAAAGTTGCAGGTGCATTGCATAAGCCAAATGGAAATACTGAGTAGGCATAGGTCCCCCATGGATAGGTAAATATGGTCTTCTCTTGGTCCTTGAGTACAATTTGGATCTGGTTATAGCCACTAAATCCATCTAGAAAAGAGAAATATTGCTTTCTTGCAAGGGAATCCAACATTTGATCTATGAAAGGAAGGGGAAAATGGTCCTTTTTAGTGGCAACATTGAGCTCCATGTAATCAACACAAACTTGCCACTTCCTTCCCTTCTTAGGCACAATCACCAATGGAGACACCCACTAGCTATCTAAAATTGGGTAGATAAATCCTGCATCTAGCGATTTTTGTAGTTCCCCTTTTACAATTTCTCTTAATGCAGGGTTAATTCTTCTTTGTGGCTACTTCACTGGTGTACAATCATCTCTTATGTATATCCTATGAGTGCAGAGATTAGGGTCCAACCCCTTCATATCATGGTAGTCCCATGAAAATTCATGCTGGTGGGTCTTCAATAAGTTTTTCAATGATAGTTATAGTTTTGCACTTAGTTTGTTGTTAATATTTAGATATTTTCCTTCTGACACTTGCACTTGTGTGTTTAACTCTATCATGGTTGCTTCACTAATGCTTGGTATCCTGATTTCATGTGGCAGAAATGTATGAGACATACCTATTGCTATAGGAAGAGCGAGCATAAGGGTCTTCACTGGATCAACAAAACCATATGCATCAAAGGATGATGCTTCCTCCACTTCACAATGGTTCTAAAATATGTTAGACAATACTTCATCTTCCTCTTGAAGCTGCATGAAAGAACTTCTTCCTAACATCATAAGTTGTGCTACAAAATTAACTTCCTCAACCTCTTCACCAACATTTGCCCATATGGGGTTATCCATATCCTAGGATGGCTGAGCAAGAGGGTAGAGAACAAGATTTTTGGTGCTCTTCCCATCAAAAATGGTCATGTCTCCTAACCGACATCCAATATAGGCATTTGTTGTTGCTAACCATGGCCTTCCAAGAATAATGAGGTACCTGCCTAGTGTAGCTTTGGGAGAAATAATCATGAGATCTGCTAGGTACTCCCAAGAGTCTAGAGTTACCACAATATTCTCTACTATACCATCAGGTTTAACAGTGGAACTATCAGTAAGTTGCAGGACAGTAGGAGTACGTCTCATGCTTGTAACATTTAATTGTTGCAGGATATCTTTAGTCATCACATTTATTGCTGCTCCTAGATCAATCAGAGCATTCTTTATTTGGATCTTGTTTATAACAACTCCTACCACATGACTACCTGGGTCATTGTATTTGGGAATAATCACTTTACCAAGCATGATGTTAGCCAACTGTCCCACCACATGAACCGTTAGCATGATTTTTTTGAAAAGACAAGACAAGACAATCATCATGATACATCATTTCTCCTCTACATCCTAATGCCAGGACATCCTCGAGGAACTAGTAGCATGACTGCTTTGAAAAGACAAGACAAGACAATCATCATGATACGTCATTTCTCCTCTACATCCTAATGCTAGGACATCTTCAAGGAACTGGTAACATAATGAAAAATCAAATTACAAATGTCAATATTAAAGATAGTGTTTTCCAAAGTGTTTTCCGAGTATGTTCGAATGTCAAGTGTTTTAATGTCAAGATGTCAGGTTTGACGAAGTCTAGGTTTGTGTGTGACAGATTCTAGGTAATGCCAAATTTAGGAAGGACACATCATTAATGATGTCAATGTCGAGAGGATCGATCCTCAAATGTCAAGAGAATCCCTCAAAATGCCAGATGACAAAATCAATGCTTCAAAAGGCATATCCTAAAGCATAAATAAAATACGTCTCCGAAGAATAACCAAGAATTGATAGGTTGACTCTTTATGATAGTTTGACCAAAGTTGACTAGATGATTGAATTGACCACATGCCAGGTTGACATGCCAATTTGGTTGAAATGTCAATTAAATGATTGTCAAAGTTTGTTTAAGAGTTGTCTGTTTTAGGATGCAAAGGAATTTGTTTGATTTGAAGATATCTAATGTGTGTGATAGTTAATGTCTTGAATCCTAATGGGCTGACCTAGTGCGACCTCAAGGGCTTGTTCATAGATGGCCTTGCCTACGTAGCAATGTGTAGAGACCTCATAGTTCGACACAACTTGACTTTGTCTTATGTGACAAAAGATGGAGTCATGATTTTATTTGGACAAACCTAAAAGGACTGACCTAATGTCTCAAGGGCTCAAAGATGAGTCTTACCCATGTAGCGAATGCGCAAAGACAATGTAGCTCGACAATGAAAAAGACTAACATGACGAACTTTGACTCTGTTTTTGGGATTTTTGAGTGTTATTTGTATGTTTTTGTGTTTATACCATGTTTTTATTTTTTTTGGATTTTGAAGTTTTATAATTTTTTGGAGTTTTTCAAGACATTTTTTGATTTTTAGGAATTTTTTCAGGACATATTCTGATTTTTAGGAATTTTTTCAAGGCATTTTCTAATTTTTATGGCTTTTTTCAAGACATTTTATGATTTTTATGGCTTTTTTCAACACATTTTGTACGATTGTCAGGGACCATGAGTGAGACCCACTGTAGTCACATGATAAGAGGATTTCCTCCAGTCAAGTCGAGGACTAGCCAAGTTGAAGGAGATGGAAAAGGACATGCTCGAGATAAAAGGTGGAGGATAGGCCAGACCTGATTTTAACCATTGTCAGCCATGGAAAAAAATGGTAGGATAGTATGAAAAATTTTGTAAGGGTATTAGAAGATCGGGTATTTATTATGGACCAAGGTAGATGGAGTGATAGTAGATGGTGAAGCAAAGACTGACTACACATGGCGCCTGTTTGCTAATTTTTCACCATGGTACTTATCCAAAGGCCACCAAAGTGGTTTTCACTATTGGACGAATTATTTCTCTTTACTATTTTTTTTATTTTTTTTTGGTGTCACCAAGACGCCTTTTTGCCAGGTTTTAGTCAAGATGATTTTTTTGTATTTTTCAGTTTTCAGCCAAGCTCTTTAATGCTATGTGTAGAATTTGCAGAGATGCAAATTGTTGATAAGTTCTGTCAATTCTTCCTCATTTGTAGTAGCTAACTGATAAGCGCCAGAACTGAATGCAGCAATGATGATGTAAGGACCCAGCCAATTAGGCTCGAACTTGTCGGGTTTCTCACGATCAAATTGATTCTTTGGATTTTGCATCAAGACCAAGTCACCAATGTCAAACTTTTGGACAATAAATCTTTTATTATAACTAGAGAAAAGTCAATTCTCATATGCCTGTAAGTGACTCAAGGCATTTTATCTTCGTTCTTCTAACAATTCTAGCTCATGCAGTCGATACTATTGATATTCTTCGTCATCAATCAATACCTTCATGGAGACTCTGAGAGAGGGGATTTGACCTCAAAGGGAAAGATATCTTCAGATCAAAGACCAAGGCAAATGGAGTGGCTCCAGTGGGCGTGCGGATGCTAGTGCAGTAGGCCCACAGAGCGGGATTAAGTTGTAGATGCCAGTCACGGTCAGCGACATCAACAGTCTTCTTAAGAATCTTAATAATTGTCTTATTGGATGCCTCAGCTTGACTGTTACCTTGCGGGTAATAGGGCATGGAGAAATGGTGTTGAATGTGGAAGCATTCACAAAGCTCATGGACGTCTTGATTTTTGAATGGACAACCATTTTCTATGATGATGGATTGTGGAACACCATATCGACAGATGAAGTAATTAAGGATGAACTTGGAAATCTACTTACCGGTTATGTATGTGAGGGGAATGGCTTCTATCCATTTGGTGAAATATTCAGTGGAGGTAATAATGAATTTATGGCCATTAGATGAGGTGGGATGGATTTTACCCATGAGGTCAAGTCCCCATTTTGCAAAAGGCCAAGGAGAAGTGATTGGAAAACTTTCTTACGTGGGTGCATGAATTAGATCATTGTGTACTTGAAATTAATGACATGTTCTCACAAACTAAAGGGAATCCTTTTCCATTGTTGGCCAGTAATACCCAAATCTCATAACTTTCTTAGCTAAGGTTGGGCCACTCGAATGAGATCCACATATACCCTAATGTACCTCGCGTAAGGTTGTTTGTGCTTCATCAATGTCGAGACATCAAAGAAGGGTATTGTCAAAGATTCGTTGGTATAAGGTGTCACTGATGACGGTATAATGGGCGGCTTTGTGGATAAAGGATTTATGTTGATTATTGGAAAGTTTCGGCGGGAGAGTCTAGGACTAGAGGTAATCATATATGTTTTGATACCAAAGGGAGTTGGGACCAACAAACTCACAAACCATTTATGACTCAGGAATATCATAAGCGGGAACCAACAGTTGTTCCACTAAGAACTCAAATTGTGACATGTTGTTGGGAATGTCTAAAAGAGATACAATCGTAGCCATTGTGTCTACTACCTTGTTTTGTGCCCTGGGAACTTGCTCAAAAGTGATCATGTGGAAATAGGATAGAAAGCTATCAACCATGCATTTGTAGGGCATCAACTTTTCATCCTTGGTGTCATATTCATCATTGACCTAGTTGATAACCAATTGAGAATCTTCAAAGACTAGGAGTGTTTTCATTTTCCATTTGATAGCCATTCGGAGTCCTATGACAAGTGCCTCATATTCAGCAATGTTGTTAGTGTAGGGGAAGGAAATTCATAATGACTTAGGAATAGAGTCCCCTTGTGGTGTGATGAACAATATACCTGCTCATGAGCCATGACCCATATGGGACCCATCAAAATAGAGCTTCCAAGGTAATTTAGGGTCTACATAAAAGATGGATTTGTATGGGAAGTCAGCTACCAAAGGGTGATCACCTTGGATGGGTGCATTAGCGAGTTGATTCGCTATTACTTATCCTTTTATAGCTTTGCATTCCATGTATTGTATTTCATATTCACTCAATATCATAACCCATTTTTCCAACCGACCTATTAACACTACCCTACTAAGGAGATACTTCAATGGATCAATCTTTGACACTAGTTGTGTCTTATGGTTCAACATGTAATGTCTCAACTTCTGAGTAGTGAAGAAAATTGTGAGATAGGCACACTCTATGGGCGTGTAGTTGAGTTCATATCAAACCAAGGTGCAACTCATGTAGTATATACCTCTTTCTTTCTCATCATGATCATTTTGTGCAAGCAATGCCCCCAGTACTGAAGTGGTTGCGAAAATATACAGAATCAAGGGTTTTCCCTCAATGGGTGGCATTAGGATAGGTGGTGTCAGTACATAGTCTTTGATCTGTTGGAAGGCCGCTTGACACTTTTTGGTCCACACAAAGGGGATTCCTTTGCGCAACAAATATTGAAAAGGTTGGAATTTGTCTGCTAGTTGTACAATGAAGCGTCAAATGGATTGTAGTCTACCTTGCAATGTACTTAGTTCATTGATTCCTTTCGACGGAGGCATGTCCAAGATTGCTTTCCCTTTAGCGAGATCCACTTCAATGCCTCGATGAGAAACTATATACCTCAAAAAATTTCCTAAAGTCACCCCAAAAACACACTTCTCAGGGTTCAAAAAGACTTTGTACTCTTATAGCCTTTTAAAGATTTTATCCAACACCTTTAGATGATCGCTACATGTCAAAGACTTTTCCAGGAGGTCATCAATGTAGTCCTCCATTAGCATGTGCATAAGATCATGAGATATTGCATGGTCATGGTTCGTTGATATGTAGCACCTGCATTCTTTAGGCCAAAAGGCATAACATTCCAATAGTATGTATCCCAGGGACAAGTAAAGGTTGTTTTGTGTTGATCTTCTAAGGCGATGTGAATCTGATTGTATCTCGAGAAACCATCCATGAGAGACAGCATCTTGTACCCTGCTATATGATCCACAATAATGTCTATGTTTGGAAGTGGAAAATCATCCTTCAGGCATGCCTTGTTTAGATCTCAAAATTCGGTATAGATGCGTATTTGACCATTTGGCTTAGTGAGAGGCACGAGGTTTGAAATCCAATCTGCATAGTCTATTGATCTTATGAACCCCACATCCAATAACTTTTTGAGCTCAACCTTGAATAACAAGGAAATCTATGGGTGCATCTTTCATAGCTTTTGCTTGACTGGTTTAGTGTCTGGAAGCAAGGGAAGATGGTGCAAAACTAGTGCTCGATCCAATCTTGGCATATCAGCATAGGACCATGCAAAGTTAATCTTACGTTTTGAAAAGAATTTTTGAAATTTAGGCTTTTCTTCTTTTGTCAATGATGCTACAAAGAGAGCCATTTTGGGATCCTGTGGTATGGCTATGTTAACTTCTATGGTGTCATCAATGAGCATTGCCAATTTTTCTTATGTAACAGGAAGAAATCCCAATCCTTCATCCTTGGGCACCTCAGAGAGGTTTTCACCCTTGGATACGTCTTTCTTTTTACCTTTTTATCGTCAGAAGGTGCCTTGTGGTTTTCACCTAAAGACGTGTCTTTTTTTGTTTTATTTTTGTTATTTTTGCGACTGGAGGATTGCACAGTCTCCCTAAAGTATGTTGCACAATCTAGATCTATAGAAAATCCAACTTTATAGTCCCCAATCGGTATGCCTTCACAAAGTCCCATGAATTTTGCAATAGCTTCATCATTCTAAAAAAATGTCCATAGTGGGCGGGCCTTGTTGATCCCCGTCAATGAGTTGTGGGTATATGAGGGAGATACCATCATCAATGTTGGAAAAAGGTGGGGATGATGCAAAAAGCATGCAAATGAAGGTTGAGAGGGTAAAGATAGAATTTTCCTCAAAGTCCCAATCGGATTCCATCCAATCATCATCTTCATTAGATTCGTGCAAATTGGACTCATCGGCAAAATAGGGGACAAACATATTGGAATCACGATCAATGGTGTCAGATGGCTAGACAAACAAGTCAAAATGATGGTCAATAGGGTTAGATGTCCAGACAAATGAGTTAGAATGATGGTCAATAGGGTCAGATGGTTGGACAAATGAGTCAGAATGACGGTCAATAGGGTCAGATGGTTGGAAAAATGAGTTAGAATGATGGTCAATAGGGTCAGATGATGATTTAGGTTTGTCATCATCACGAAGCCAAAAGACTCTGACCCATTCTTCTCCTTTCTTTGGGATTTTAGGATTGTCATTAGAAAGATTCTGTGGTGGACCAATCTTAAACATTTGTCTGAATCTTTCCTTGAAAGTAGGCTCACCAGGTTCTAAGAACATTTCTTCAAGGTCATAGTCACTCAAGGATTTTTTAGAACCAAATTCCCAGTCATGTCAGTCAATTTCGATAAGGGAATCTTTGATTATCTTGACACTTTCAGAAACATTCATGCCCTCACCTAAAATTCCATTGGTACATGGATCATCAATTTCAATTAGCTCAAAACCTAACCCCAGATACTTTGTTCTTCCAGAAGGCATTATAGGTTTCCTTTTTCACATTTTGTCTTTACCAAGGCCACTATTTCCATCATAGCCTTGTGCCTTCATCATTTCATAGCCTTTTCCATATTGTTGTACTAGTAACGTGGATGGGTCTTCTGGGTCTTTGTAAATCCAAGCTGATATGTCTTCAATATCCTCTTTGTTCATTTCTCCCCATTTTGTGAAAGTCATGGTCAGAGGAACTTTAAAAATCTCTTTGGGCTCTAGTTTGAAACAAGGCCTACCATATGCTTTTGGAGACTTGGGTATTTTAGTGATACAATAGGTCATGTTCAACTTGTACTCTCGGCAACCTTAGTCTTGGATCCTGATGTTTGGATCGGCTCTTGTGATGGTGGAAGGAGAAGGTACGGTGGAGTTCGAAGGAGTGGATGTGGATGGCTTGGTGAGCGTAGATGGATCAATGTATTTGGAAGAAGTGGATGTTGAGGATTTGTGGTTAATTGGCACTTGGTGTTCAAAAATACCTCTCAAATTGGTGCAATACTAGAAGGGATCAGATCTCCAAGTATGGTAATTTCGGTGCCATCAAAAAGAAACTTCAAGCATTGGTGGTAAGTGGACGGTACAACCTTTAAGGCATGGATCCAAGGTCGAACAAGTAAGATGTTGTATGGTAGCTCAAGATCCAAGACCTAACATGTATCTATAATTACTAGCCCTACCCGAATAGGAAGTGTGATAATGCCCCTAGAAGAGCATTCCTCATCATCATATGCCTTTATGACAATACTTTTGGTTGAATCCACACAAGCATCAAAGAAGCTTAGTGTTTTTACCAATTTTAGAGAGCATATATTCAATCCTACTCCTCCATCTACTAAGACTCTTTTAACCTTGTGTTTATGGACAAAAACTTCAATATGCAATGCATCATTGTGAGTGTTTTAGGTGAGGAATAGTCTTGGTCTGAAAAGGTGATGTGATGGGGAGTAGTCAAGTATCTGACCATGGCTTCAAATTGGTTGACATCAATGTCGTTAGGGATAGAAGACTCATGTAAGGCTTTATCAAGTATGTCTTTGTGTGTCGGTGAGATGCGTAGCAATTTGAGTATGGAGATTTTAGTGGGCATTTTTCCCAATTGGTCAATAAGATTAAATTTCCCTTTGGGTTGTGATTGTTTGGTAGAGGGACCGGGTATTGTGATCTTTGGTTGTCTAGTAGGTGGACCAGCTATTGTGACCTTTCCTCTTCAGGTAGTGGCATTACACTTTGGAGTCCTCTTAATGGTGATAGTATTGACATGTTCATCAGCAGCTTAGAGGTGATTAATTATGGGTCCATTGGAATAGTCAAAGGCAGTGTGTGTGTAATTGGCTCAATTGTTATTCTTTGGACTTGATGTAGAGGGGTTATTTGAACCATGATCCTGTAGTGGGTTTTTATGGATGGTATGGTCCGAGTTTGAAAAAAATTGATGATCGTCTAGTTCAACGGTACGATTTTCAATGAGATCCTATATAAGATTTCTTAATTGTCTACAGGAGGAAGTTTTGTGTCCTTTTACCCAATGATAATCACAGAATGCATTATCATCCCTCCATGATGGCTTGAACTTCCTAGGGTCATATGGTTTAGGGTCTTGCAATGTGATGATGTTGCTTTGGAGGAGCTTTTTGAGGATAACTTCAATTGGTTCTCCCAAGGGGGTGTATGTGCGTCTTTTTGGAAATTGTCTTGTTTGACGTGGTTTCCCTTGGTCTTGATTGTTCTGGATGGTGTTTGTTGTAGGCATCGGAGTGATCAAGGGAATGTTTTGGGGTTGAGTTCCTATGAGAGTGATTGTGGGACCCATCACGTTTACTGCTTTAGCGTCAACAACACCAACATTGGAGATATGTTTATTTTTGACCCAGTATTTGTTTTTATCATTAGGTGGGTTTGGGATTGTGTTCTTGTTGCCATATTTGAGTTCTCCTTTAGCAATAAGGGCTTTTTCAAGTTGGAATCCTTTTTCGACAAGGTCTATGAAGTGGTGCAACAATGAACTTGCAAATTATATCTCAATGGGCCAACAAGGTTTTGGACAAACATGTTTACCTTCTCCTTTTCCAGTATCTCAACAAGACATCAACTTTCCAGACACCGCCATCTTTGGAAAAATGGAATGAATGTTTCTCCAGTGTCCTCTTGGGTTGTCTTAAATAAAGTGGCAATGGTAATGCCATTGTCGATGTTATAGGCATAATTTTCTACAAATTTATCAGCAAGTTCATCCCATGACTTTATCCCTTTGGGCAAGGTAGCAAACCATTCAAGTGCAGGACCTACGAGACTCCTAGGGAAGAGTCTCATTAGATAGGTATGTTTGTAGGCGACGTCCACACAATTGGTTGTGAATTCTCTTATATGCTCAAGGGGATTAGTCTTGCCTTTGTATTTGGAGAAGTTGGGTACCACATATCCGGGAGGGAATGGTGGCATGTGTAAGCTCATGTCAAATGGGTCTTTTTGTTGGAAAATTGCATGTTCTCCACATGTTTTTGTAGGGAAGCAAGTTGATCCATGAGTGCATCTACTATAGGGTTGTTTGTGGTGTCACACATGCTAGTAATGGGTATCCCATGAGTTCCTATTTGCAGTGGTGGTACGTTTTGATTTGGGATGTATTGTTGTGAAATGTATGATGCATTTTGGGTTGGAATTTGTTGGTATTGAGAATTTTGAATAGGAATGTGTTGTTGCGTATGAATATGGGACGCATATGTGGGAATGTGCATTCCAGCAGCATTAGTTTGTATTTGCGGAATTTGTTTCCCTTGAATGTTTTGATGCCCAAATGGAGTCATGTGTTGTGTTATTTGGTTTCCTTGTCCAAATTGGTAAATGTGGCCATGTGGAATATTTGTGCTTTTCCTTTGGGGGATATTAGTGTTGGTATTGATTTGTGATGAAGTATTAACATTGGGTTGAGGTCCTTGAATGGTGATTCACATTTTGTTTCTCCCAAAGTTGTTTGATGAGTTTGTTCCCATGGCATTAGTTGAGGACCCAAGTAAAAGGTTTGATCATGTCATTCCCATAGCACTAGATGAAGATCCAAATAAAAGGTTTGATGATTTTTTCCCATTTTATTGGTTGAAGACCCAAATGTAGCTCCAACAGTTTGTGACAGAATTGTTGATATTTGTGGGATAGATTGTGATATGGCGTGTGCTATGGTTGATGTTCCCACAATAGATGTTGTGTTGATTGTGTTAGATGTGTTTTGATTGGTAGTACCAATAGAGGTAGCGTTAACTATGGCATTTTGAGTCATGGAACCAATGGAGGTATTGTTTACATTATGTTATGGTGTTGATTGGGGTTGACTAGTTTGTGTAGTATGATCAGGAGATGTTGCTCTTAAGGTGTTAATATCGAACCCTCGTGGAAACTTAGCCACTTGGTGTAGAATCATGGCTAGATATATCTTTGAATCTTGCAAGATTAATTCCTCTACAAAGGAAGCCACTTCGGTGTTTTGGGTGGCAGCTTCTAAGTCTTCCATGAACACTTGTCTATTTTCATCTCTACGTATAAATGGTTCAAAGGGATTATGTGAGAGGATGCAATGTTCATGTCACTGAAAGGGTTGATGAAATATGTCCCCATGTCTGTGTTTAAGTTCATGCCATTAGAAAAGTTGTAGGGGTTGTTTCCTTGTCCAAAGGGGTCCATTTGTCTTCTCTTTCTTTGTAACCTAGTCTCAACCATATAAGGATTTTCTCAAATGAGGGAGGATGAAAGATAACGAAATCTATGAATGGGAATGATATGACACTATGTTTTTTTGGATTTTTGAAATAAGGAGTGCAATAGTGACAATGTTGTCTAAAGGGGATGTCAAATGCAAAGTGATAATGAGGACTAAAATGAATGGTGGGAGACTAAAGTGTTTTAAGGTAGGACAATGCTAATGGAATGTATAAGGAAACTCTAAGGTGCAATCAATTTTGTTAGACTTTTAGGAAAGGTTTAATAACCATTCAAAGCTTGGTCAATGTCTCAATTTTGATTATCAAAGGACTATTTGTGGGACTAAGTGAAATGACAAGGTGACAAAGTGAGGTTTCCTAACTAGACTTATGAGTTGGAAATATCTCACAAAAGGACAAAGACTAAAGGATTGGTTTTGACTTAGTTCAATGATAATCTACTTTTGAATGCAAAGGTTTCACAAAGTATGGCAAGTTTTCCTATTCTAAAGTTTGTAAAATGAGGACCTAAGAATTTATCTATGTTGAAAATGATGATGGATCCTAAGATGCAACTAAAAATTGCAATGGTAGATCTATGGTGAAAGCTAAATGCAAGCTAAAAGATGAAAAGATGGGGAATTTGAGCAAATCCTTTTTTGGTTTTCAAAAAAAAACAAAGATGTTTAGAGATAGATTTTAAAATGTTTGGTTTCGAATTCGAACAATGACAGTGGTTTTCCTAAATGATAGGAAAATGTGTTGTTTCACGTAACAAATGTGTTGCAAATTCTCAAATGCATTGTGGTTTCAAAATTTGTGTTGTTTTAGATAGCAGATGCAGTTCAGTAGGTCGATTGCATTGTTTTGGATAGCAAATGTGATGCAACACAGTCAAATGTGTTTTTCTATTTTTCAAATGCAGTGTAGTAGGTCAGATGCATTTTTCTGTTTGTCAAATGTGGTGCAACACATTTAGATGTGTTTTTTTGTTTGTCAAATGCGGTGTAGTAGGTCATATGTACTTTTTTGTTTGTCAAATGCAATGTAACAGGTCATCATTTTTAGCATAGATAAATTCTTAGGTCCTCATTTTGCAAACTTTAGAATAGGAAAACTTGCCATACTTTGTGAAACCTTTGCCTTCAAAATTAGATTATCATTGAACTAATTCAAAACCAATCCTTTTGTCTTTGTCCTTTTGCGAGATATTTCCAACTCATAAGTCTATTTAGGAAACCTCACTTTGTCACCTTGTCATTTCACTTAGCCCCATAAACAGTCCTTTGATAATCAAAATTGAGACATTGACCAAGTTTTCCTATTCTAAAGTTTGCAAAATGAGGACCTAAGAATTTATCTATGCTGAAAATGATGATGGATCCTAAGATGCAACTCAAAATTGCAATGGTAGATCTATGGTGAAAGCTAAATGCAAACTAAAATATAAAAAGATGGGGAATTTGAGAAAATTCATTTTTGGTTTTCGGACAAAAATAAAGATGTTTAGAGATAGATTAAAAATGTTTGGTTTTGGATTTGGACAGTGACAATGGTTTTCCTAAATGATAGGAAAATGTGTCATTTCAGGTAGCAAATGCGTTGCAGAGTCTCAAATGCATTGCAGTTTCAATAGTTGTGTTGTTTTAGACAACAGATGCAGTTCAACAAGTCAATTGCATTGTTTTGGATAGCAAATGTGGTGCAACACAGTCAAATGTGTTTTTTTGTTTTTCAAATGCGGTGTAGTAGGTCAAATGCGGTGTAACAATTCAGATGTGTTGCACAGGGTCTCAGATGCATTGTAGAGTGATGCAGAGGTGGTGGAAACCTAAGAAACAAATTGACACAACTTCTCTCAAATATCAACACTATAGCTTCAAGTCACTAAAATCAACAAAAGAGCATATATTTTCAAGAAGGTTGTAAAAATACCAACACAACACCTACATAGCATCCACTCAACATCAAACACAATCCCCCAATATTTCATACAAGGTTCTTTTGGAACTTTGTAGAGTTTCCTTAAGTGACCCTCTCAAAAGGCTACAAAATTAGCCCTCTTTTCCAAACAAAGTACCCTTAGACCTTCTTGTTTTCACAAAAAATCCTTGGAAAGAGTTGTATTGTCGTTCCTAACCTCAGATTTCATGATCTTTACTCATATTAGAGGACTCTAAACTATTGTACAACCAAACCTTCCTTTTCCCTACATAAACTAGGGTTTTTCAAGATCCACAACATAGAGCCCTTCTAGACAAATCACAAGCTTCAAAAAAAAAAATTTGGGTCAACACAGACCTTTTATGCCATTAGCAACTCATCCCAATTCACAGTTCACCAAAACTCAACTTAAAACCTTCATTTTCACAAGAAAATGGACACTTTCAGCCATGGTTTTCTCACACTATACCAAGGATTGCATTTATTCATCATCTAATACATGTCAAATCCCTATTCTAACATGGTTCCATGCCACCCCATTAAGAAACAGCACAAACAGTAGGTGGGAGGCATCAAAACATGATCACAAACTCAAAATGATTCCCTACAGCCCTGTCACAGGTAGACCACAAGAAATTAGTAAAATACAAATCAAATTTATTGTGTTGGGCCCAAATATGAATTCAAAAGAATTTTTTCACCATCTTCCATTGAATTCCAAAGGATTTAAAGCACAAATACTTGTATGGCCTATACAAATGGAAAGAAAACTCAGAAAACAGTGATAATGAAAGAAAAATTGAGATTTGCTCCTTTATTCGATGAATGCTCTTCACCACTTGATTCAACAGTCCTCCCTCATTCCTTTCAAAGGATTTTAAACATTTACAAACCAATATAATTCTCCTTCAATGCCTACAACTACCTCTTAACTACTTTACCCTCCATTTGACTTAAAAGACCATTGTTTACTAAATACACATTATTATGCAAGTTTGTTGCTTTATAACGCCTAGAACCAATTAGACACCTTTAATGTACCCCTAATATGGCTTCTAGACTCTTTCTTTTCATTCCCTCTTACATTTTACATGTTTTTCCTTCAAGGCTACAAGGATTCTTCAAGTGCAAATTTAGCATTTCATCCATAGAAAACTCAAGCTTCCTCTTTTTTATATTAGGACTGGTCTTTTTAGACCTTATTAGAAAAACATAAACCTAAGAAAATTAATATTGACCCATCATGTTTTCAAATGATCAAAAATGAATGTTGTGGTGTAGGTGCTCCTACACCATGAAGTGGATAAAGTCTAGTTTTCTTGCAATTTTGGCAGATTTTTTAAATTGTTTCAATTTTACTATGGTTTTCCAGATTTGTGAAGGATCTTTATGTGTTCATTGATTCAGAAAAAACTTGGAAAACACTTGGTTTTGAATTTTTTTACAACAATCACATTGAAGACAAGCACAAAACCTAGGGTTGGCAATGACTATATTCATTGGATCCCACTTGGATTTCTCCAACTGCACTTATTCTTAGCGGGTGACTTAGAAGCTTGGCCACATTGGCTCCCCCTTACACGACACTCACTTCTCAGGTCATCCAAGCTTCAAGTCCTCATGAATCTACCATGATAGAATCTTCCCCTCTACTAAGAACTAGGAGAATGGCAACGACCGTTGTTGCACCAACAAATAGAAGGGATTTTTACAAACTACACAAATGGGTTTTAGTGAATACTCAGGGACATGGCACCTCACGAGTGTCTAGCAAGCCACTTAAGGCTTTAATCACTCTACTAGGGGCTCTTATACCTTTAAAAGAAAAGGTAGGTACCCATTTTCGAATGACACTATACGGCTAAGGCCTACATACTATGAGGAATTGACGGTTTAGTCTTATCCTTTTATATACCGACCTAAGCAAAAAACTAGTTGGATTCATTCCCTCTTTCGAGGCAGGCCCCTCTAAGGTTAAACAAAAGCGAATTGAAAACTTTTTTTTGTTCATCCAAGATCGCACTAAGGTGCAAGGATATTGTATACACAAAGCTTTCAACCCACACTCACAAGCTTGTTCATTTTAAAGCCCAAATCAAAATATGTGGGTGGCAAAGCAACAACCCCTAATTGTTTTTGTTTCAAATGATCACAACAAGGTGAAAGAGAATTGCATACACACCAAGGAGCTATCACTTAGACCACAAGACACTTCAAACACACATTCATTTTAACCCAAGCTTAATGTGAGACAAGAAAAAGTTCATTTTAAACCAATGCTATGAGAATGCATGTAAATTTTAGCCTTGATGAGTTATAATGCAAGTTGTGTTCATCTTAAACCCATGAGTGTGAATGCATGTTCATTTTAAACCATGAAATGTGAATGCAAGTCGTAGTTTGTTTGTTTGTTTTCTTTAAGATTGAAAAAGAGTTATAAAATCATCAACAAATAAAAGTTAGCATCTACTTCCAGCTTGCCACATGCTGCCAACAACAGATTAGTAACCCAAAAACCCCTAATCTACTAGACTAAAAAGAGAAATCTAGAAACTACTATCAAAAATTGAAAGCAAACCTTTACCAGGAAAATGTGTCATTATGTCTGTCAGATGTGTCGTAACAACAGATGTGTCGTTAGGTCCAGCAAATGTGTTGCAATAGGGCGAATGCATTGTTTGGGCTATCAAATGCGGCTCGGGATTGTGGATGAGTCGTTCGCGAATGTAGATGCGTCGTGACGCATCAAATGCAACTCAGAAAGTTTCAGTTATGGCGCTTCATACCTGTACCTACAAAAATGATGAAAAATTGTACAAAAATATACAAAAAGTGTGTTTTTGGTGCCAAGTTCACCAATGTAACTAAGGAAAAAAGTCAGGTTAGCATGAAATCAAATGCATAAATAAAACCCTAGCTAAACAATGAAGTACAATGGAGTAAAAATGCATAAAACAAAGGAAATATTCACCAAACATTCTTCATGCCATCCATGATTGACCTTCATTGCCCCTCTCCATTTGTTGCAAAATGGTGTTTACCCTCAGATTTTTTATGAGCAACTATGACTATGACTATGACCAAAGCAAATATTGAAGGATTGTAATATTGCTGCAATTTGCAAGTATGCAAGTATGAAGCAAGCGTAAAGTTTAAAGCATAAAATAGTCAAGCATGAAGTGTGTCAAATGAGGTTGAAATTGTCTTTTTATAGAAAAGCCAGTTTTAGATTAATGGCCAAGATTAGAAATTGAGAAATTCCCTAAGATCAAAGGTTGAAATTAAATGTGACAACCATCAATTAGGGTTAGGGAAACATTAGGGTAAATTTTGAAATGAAGGGTTGAGAAATCAAATCAATGGTGGAGAATGCATGTGACAAGAGGATATTGGGCACAAAAAATGAAGCTGCTGGAAAATCAAATAATAATTTAAAATTATTTGACTTTAAAGGTTGAGTTGACCTTTTGAATTAAAAATAAATTTAATTCAAAAGTGGTGGGGTCATGTGACAGTAATTAATGATTTTAAATTATTTACTTGGTGGGAAAAATAGAAAGTGGACAATTTTAAATAAATGATTTTATTTAAAAATAGAAAAAGCCAAGGTGGACAATAATTAAATAAATTATAGAATTTTTTATTTTTTTGGAAAAAGTGGCAAGCCACTATAATTATATTAATATTTAAATATTAGATTTACAAAGCCCTGGTTCAGGCGAGCATACTGGTGGGAAAGAACCAGGAAGAAAACCCCCAGTTATAGCTCAAGTAACTGACTAACATTTACAAATCGACCAGATTACAATGGAATCTCATTTATTTCTTTTTACATTATACAAAATTCGCCTGAACAAGACCATATACAGATGCAACACCCTTAGATTCTCAAAACTCCTAATAACCCATTACATTGTGGACCTCGTTACATAACAAACCACCATTGGTGACCCAATTACAAATAGAAATCCCCATTACATAAGAAAAGCCACTATTGCTGACCCAATTACATGAACAAACCTAGAACCCTTTACAAGTTACACAAAATTGACCCTTTGCAAAATATTGGCAGGTAAAATATGCTAACCAGCTGATCAAAATGAAGCAGACTTGTTTCCTGCCCTCGGTAGGCCATTTATCGAGCTTTCATCTTTCATCACTTGCTTTTTTTTATAATCATAGGATGGCTTAGATTTATTTATTTTAGGAACATAACGGTAACAAAACTTTCCCTTGGAAGCTTGAGGAACAATGGAAAATTGTAGATCAAGAACACATGTATGATTTCTCAAGAAAGATATTGCATGATACTTTCTCTTAAAATCATCTATTTGCTCCATGGAAAAAGTAGACCTATACTTGTTGAGAGTTTGATATAAATGAGCAGAGGTGTCATGCATTGTTGATAAAAGCATACCTTGGAAAACTTCTGCATATCTCTTTTTGTAAAAGATTAAATTCCTTGGGAATAAACCTCCCACTAGACCATCACCCTTGGTGAAATCATATTGTTGAACACTGTGAATTAAAGCTTCATCTTCCAAATAGGAGCTAATAACAAACTTATTAGCTATGCACTTCAAAATATTGAAATTTTGAACCAAATACAAAATGTTTGATAAGAAAATAGACAGAAGATTAGCTGGAAATATGATCCTCTATGAATCTATATGCAATACTTCATCACCTATAATGACTTTTATGCAATTCAACACAGGCTTACATTTAACTTTAAACATGATTTGAAGTTCTTCTTTCTCAATGGTGGTTGAAAAAGGTTCTTCCCACAGCTTGATTAAAACTGACACCCTGAAGTTTGACACTTGAAACTCTTTTAACTCCATTAGCTCAAGATTAGCCAAAGACCCAATTGCAAGTTGCAAGCTCACTGAATCGATGAACAGTGATAATAAAAAAAGTTGGCAAGCATTTTAAAGCCAAACTTAACATGCTTCTTACAACATTTTTTGATAATGCAGTCTTGCAAGGATAGAACGCATGGGTAATCTTGGGTTTTTAAATGGCTGCAAGTATTCTTGAAAGCATATGGATATAATGCCAGCTTTGTACCAAATGCAGCATCCACACAAGTTAAAAACTTGTCTAAAATCATTAAAAATCAACCCGATAAAAGCTTGACTTTGGCTATCTATAAAAGCCAAAAATGTTAAGAGTAACTTTAGGTCTCACAAAACTAGCAATCAAAGCAAGCAAAGTACTTTCTATTCAAATTTGGAGATTACTTCCAGGTGTGTTGTCCTTACAAGATCTGCAAAGAGTTTCATAATAGATATGCCCTGTAAAAATTTCCCAATTTAAATGTGCGAATGATGTACTTAGGTGCCATGATACCCTGTTTAGCACATGTTTTTACCTTAGCTGATAAGAATCCTAAATTCTTCATGATGAAACATTAGTATCAAGGGATAAAATAAAAATCATAATGTTGCTATATGACATTGTCATATGACGATGTAACCATACGTCAACAAATACAAGAATAAGGAATCTTAATAAACCAACAGATTTTCCAAGTCAAAAAACTTTAAAATTTTATCTACATGACCTTAGCATCGTGTTTGATTAATTCCAGCAATTGAATTGCATTTAAATCATTTAATTCATTAATTTCCCTTAACTTTGTTTTATCACTTCCCAGCCCAGCTAGGAAGTCTGCTACCCTGTTCCCTTCTCTGTAAGTATGCAATTGAAGACTCAAGCTTATCTAGAAGTGACCAAGATTTATTTAACACATAGTTCAAATTCGAGTTTTGAAATTTCCTTTCCCTAAATGCATTAATAATTATTAATGAATCCCCTTGTATATGAAGCTTTGAGAAACCCATCTGAATTGCCAATTCCAAACCCAATAACAAAGCTTGTGCCTCTGCATAATTATTTGTACCATTTTGCAAATGAAAAGAAGAAACTGCCAGTACTACCCCGGATGCATTTCCAATACAAACACTTTCCCTTGATAACCCTGGATTACCTTTGGATGCCCCATCAAAATTTAGTTCTACAAAATCCTTTTGAGGAGGGGACCATTTCACTGATGTTCTATCAACCTTTGTGTTGACATTTTTAAGAAGACTACCATCAAAAGGCAATCTGATGTGTTTCCAATCTTTCAAAGTAGAACTATCCCAACTTGTAAAAGATGAATTAATGAGTTTCTCTCTTTGAACACATGAGTTGACCCCCTCTAAGATTTCATTTTCTATTTTCAAGAGAACCAGATCCGTTGAGGATTTATTTTTCCTAAAGATTCTCATGTTTCGTTCCCACCAAATATTCCAAATTACAAGAGTCAGAATGATGAGCCAAATACATGCAAAGAATGAGGACCGATACAAAACCAGACATTTATTAGCAACAATGCATTGCATAAACATATGATCTACTATTTCAAATTCCACTTCATATAATGGGCACTTAAAAGGATCAGCAATCTTCAATTTAACTAGACAATCACTAGTTAGAATTCTTTTCTGCAAGGCAAGCCATGAAAAAGTCCCCTCTTTTGGAAGAACTTTCTTGTTCCAACAAAAGGAAAATGCACATTGAGATTCAGTGGAATATTTAGCTTGTGCTAGTACTACATATCCTTCTTTTAGAGAATAAGAGCCTACTTTTGATGTTGACCATACTATTTTGTCTAGCTTTGAGGAAAAATAGACTACTCTTTCATTCACACTCTTACAATAAAGATCCAATTATTGATTACTCAATAAGCTAGGTGGAGGTGTTTTCCAAATTAATTTCCCCGACAATGGATTTGAAGAATGAACGTAGTCTAACAAATTTTCCCCCCACTCTTGAGTTAAGGTTGTTCTTATCTCTTGAAGGTCCTGATTAGCTAACAACGGAGGCTTCCCATTCCATGAATCTGCCCAAAATTTAACACTTTTCCCATCATTTACTTCCCATGATGAAAAAATTGTAATGAGACTTCTACTACTTATGATGGAGTTCCAAATTGTCGACCCCTTTGGAGGATTTGCCACTTTTAATATTCTTGTTGGATTTTGATTATCTAGGTATTTGGATTGCAATATCTTTGACCATTTGGCATCTAGATTAGAATACATTTTCCATGCAAGTTTGGCTCCAAATGCTTTGTTTCTCCAATTGATATTTTGAATATCTACCCCACCTTGCTTCTTTTCTTTTGTCATTCCTTCTAAGGAGACTAAATGTATCTTTTTTTTCCCATCAATATTGCCTTTCCATAGAAATGATCTTATTATTTTCTCAATTTCAGCAATAACAAAGGCAGGAGCTTTTAGGACTGCCAAGAAGTAATTGGGAATTGAAGATAGGACTAACTTAATTAGAAGAATTATGCCAACTAGTGACAGCCATCTAGCTTTCCAAATGAGGATTCTTGACTTTAATCTATCAATAACCTTGTCCCAATAAAAATCTTTATTTGATCATTTGAAAAAAGGAATTCCTAAGTAAGAACAAGGCAGCTCTTCCTCTTGAAAGCCTAATATCTTGACTACTTTCTTTTTCAAATCATCAGAAGTATTTAAGATATACACTTTTGACTTTGCAGCATTAATCTCCTGGCCCAAAGCTGATTCATATTTATCTAGGACTTCTTTTACTTTCTTAGTTTCTGATACTGATGACTTATTAAATAATGGAGTGTCATCTGCAAAGAGAGAATGTGTTACTGAAATTGATGTATTTTGGATTTGCACCCCTTGCCATAGATTCTAATTATACTTTAAAAGAATGTATCTACTTAAAGCTTCAGCCATAATTATAAATAGGAAAGGAGAAAGGGGATCTCCTTGCCTGACACCTTGAGAGGAACTAAAAAAACCAACTGGATTCCCATTTATTATCACTGAAAATTTAGCCCCAGAAAGAAATGACAATATCCATCTATGCCACTGAGAACAAAAACCAAATTTTGACAATACCTTATTAAGAAATTGCCAATTTACCTTATCATAAGCCTTCATCATGTCTAATTTGACAATGAAAGTTGGCAGCTTTGATGTTGATATTGTATGCAATACTTCATGTGCTACAATTGCTCCTTCCCAAGTTTCCCTCCCTGGTACAAAACCTCCTTGCTCAAGAGTTATAATCTTTGGAATAAGAGGTTGCAATCTCAGATAGATTGCTTTCGTGAATATTTTATATATTGCACAATGGAATTGGCCTAAACTCAGCAAACGTTTTAGGCTCTTTGACTTTAGGAAGGATTGCAATATTGGTTACATTGAATTGCTTAAACATGGTGTCAGTTCTCCTTGACTCTTCAAGTTCCCATAAAAGTTCAAAACATATAAAATCCCAACATTTCTAAGAGAATAAAGTTGTGTAACCATCCGAGCCAGGGGCTTTTTCTGGTGGAAATGAAAAGACTACATGTCTCAATTCTTCCAAAGTAAATGGCCTCATCAATAGATTATTATCTCCATTGCTAATTAAATGAGGAATTGTGGCCAAAAGTTCATTTTCATTATTGATTCTATTAACATCAGTTGATTGTGGAGCAGAAAGAAGTTCAGAGAAAAACTTAATTTTCATAATGTTAAGAATATACTACATGTAAAAGGGTTGCTAGAATAGATTAAGGAAAAGTATGTAGGTAGTTTATAAATGAATTATTGTCTATATTTTTTGATTGCTATAATGCATGCAAAGTGATGTAATGGAATCTTGATCTTGTGTTTAGTTATGTTTAGAAATGGAAAACCTACCTGTGGGTGGTACTTAAAATTTGGGTAGAAAGTGTGACTTAATTTTCCTTTATATAGATGTTTTGTTTGGAAAGGTTGTGTTTGCAAGTCGCTTGCTTTGAATTAAATTATCTTGTTTCCTCTTTCTCTTAACCCACATATAGTTAATAAAGAGAATTAGTCTTAAACCACATTATAATAGAAAATCATTTAGGCCTTAAACTTGCATGATTAAACCTTGATTGTGAATCAAAGAAATTATGTCTGAAATTACTTGAGTGACGGATCTTATGTTCTCCTAAAACTGCAATCCTTACTTTTGTTTTATGTTGTAAAAGATAGATTATGAATGAGACTGAGTGTAGTTGCTGGGTATTTAATCTATGCATTTGGAAGTAAATTTATGTGATTAAATTTTGCATTACATGATGTGATATATTTTTATTGGAAAGGGCTACTTTTGTGGAATAAATAAGATGCTAGTGCATAGAACTAGGTCTCTATTTTGAGAAATTATGATGACTATATTGGTATTTAAACATCTTGTTTGCTATGTGTAGATGAAACCTAGGATGTAATGTCTTTCTCTTTTCTTACTATTGTATAAATAGTAAAGATTTATGCGTTGGATGTCTTGCATGTTGAATTGTTATGAGGGGGTAACATGTGAAGCAATTTAGCTTAGGTATGGAACAGGGATGTTTGGGTAGGCATAATCATTGTGTAAAGATTTAGTGTTACTTATACTGGCTTGGGATAAAGTTTGAGAGAATGTGGGATTGTGTTTTGGGAACAAATATGTGAATCCTTTTGTTCTGTGAAAATTTGAATAACTTGTGATGAAGTAAGAGTTTTTTGTGTTTAGGAAAGACCTACATGAATTAGTAAGAGTTAAGTAGAGGATCATTATTTTTCTTTTGTGAATATGGAACTTGTGTATAATTTGTTGAACTCTGGATGCATAAATGTTGATGTGAAAGTATTAATGATTCTTGGATACATTTAGAAATTCATGATGCTTAAGTAAAATTCTTATTGTGTCAAAGAAAATTTAGTTTGCATATGCATATGTTATGAGGATAAAATGTTATACCAAATGAATAAAAGTGAATGTGAATTTGTTAAGAGTTGTAAGTGATCACGGTGATCATGACATTGACATTTAGTATCATGTGATATATGTAAAAGAGTAGAGTGAAAGAAAAATTTATAAAGGGTTATGGATAATATGTAATGATATGATTTTGGAAAGGGAATCGCATTGGTTATGGAAATAAATGTACTTATGGTATGTGATCCTGGAGTAGTAATGGAATTGAGTATGTAAATGTAACCCCCTGTAAATGTGAGAAACCAGTAACTGTGCATTGGTTGAGTGTTTTGAATACCCTGTACTTGCTTGTGTGCCCATGGGATGGTGATACTGTGTATCCATCCATGGGGAATATGTTGAATTTTAGGTGTGGGATTAACCATACCATTATGTGTGATTGTATGCTTGTTACTTGATTGAGGGCCAACCCACGTGTGGTTGAAATTTATATATATAAGAGTAGCCAAAAGTTAGTTTCATAGATGCTCTTCTTTTGGTTCTCTAGTCCCTTAGTCCGTGAAGGGATAGTAGCAGCCACAAAGTTCCTTGGGTGGGGTGTGCAGTACACACATATTGCGATGCAGAACGGTCTCAGCTTAATTGATCCCAAGGAAAGTACTCACTACTTCCCCTTATGATGGATCAAGGTATTTGATCCATATGTGCTAGCCTAATCCCCATAGTTTTGAGTACATTAGCATTGGTTTGTTTTTATATGCTTGGCCATCCGTAGGGACATTGAGTTGGAATTTCCTAGCCACTTGTAGGGGCATTGAACTAGCATGAACAAGTCAACCTCATCCATATGAGAGGTGAAGCTCAAGTAGCCCATATTGATATATTCATATATGCATTATTTATACCATATATGCACATGTTCTAACATGATGTAATGGATATGATGCCACACCCCACTGATGTTCCAACACAGTGTTGGTGATGATGTCATTTTGTTGATGGTAGCGAGCTAGGCTTGAGGACATGATGCCACGTGCATAGGCACATGAAGGTGCACTATGAGATTGTGTTATGATAGCCTACTTGTGCGATGAGCATAATGGGGCCTTCTACACTTGTAGAGGGATACTCATGTTTTCTTTTGATAGCGTTTGAGTCAGTTAGCATATGGGTATGGCGTAGCCATATATACCTTTGGCTATGGTGAGTACATGTGTGTGCCTTCTCCATAAGGTATTGCTATGCAAGATATGTTTTTTGTGTGCCTACTTCTGCAGAACCACAGACACACTTCCATGCGGCATACAACTAGTGCATGCCTTCTCCAACTGGCGTATGACCATGTCGTGTAGAGATGCAATCCAGGATGTGGCCAAGGTGCACATCCCATGTGGGCAACCAAGGAGTGTGTGGGCCACTTGGCTAGTCCATGTCGCGTGACGACGCGATGCAGGGTGTAGTCGAGGAGTACACTTTGAGCCATGTGTATGGTGTGCTCACTCTACACCACATGAAGGCTACTACTATAGTCTGATTTTGTTCCCTCCTTCCTCATTTGGTGGCTAGTATCTAGTCACACAGTTTTGTACAATTTAATTTCAAAGGTTGTGTATTTTCTCTATGGTATTGATGATTTTCTATTGACTGTGAAGGCCGAAATTTTGTTTATGTTTGATTATGATGGTTTAGCCATACCTTGTGATCTTATTTGCATGTGCCCTCATAGTTAGATTTGATTTAGTGTTGAAATTGTGTGCATTTCTTGCTTTATTGCTGAAATTGAATCTTTATTTGATATTTATTTATGACTTTGGTGGCTAAAATAGTTTATCCTTATTGTTTTCGATGTTGGCCATGTGTCATATTGTGATTCCTCTGCAAGGATGTATGAGGTGGACTTGGTGAGTGTATACGAGGAAGCAGACGCAGGGAACCTTGAGGATGGGGGTATGTGAGGTTGTTACATAGCTAGGACCCACTACCCACCTATGTGTGATGACTATCTCTTGGAGGCTAACCACCTTATACAACAAGAGATAGGTCATTGTGGTCTTGTTTGGATGGTCTCACCATGTGTGTGTGGCCTAACACCATCAATCCACTGAGTGTGAGGTATGGATTATGTGAGATGGATATTGGCTCTTGGCTCATGGATTATGTATCATGGATTAGTATGCTACTTCCCGGTGTCCAAATGGACCCTTGTGTAGCCTTGTGATGTGATTCCTAGTGATGTGAATTCGTGTGTATGTGAAGAATGTATGTTAAATCATGAATATAGTACTTATAAAATGATAAATTATGTTTCCATGCTTTTGAAAAGGTGTAAAATCATGATCTTTTGTTGAATTTGTTGTGAGGTTTAGTGTTATAAAATGAATAAAGTGGAATGTCTTGTTTGTAAATGATGGATATTTAATGAAAAATGTGTGCTTTGTGTGTATAATTATGTTGTGTTTTATGGAAATGCAGCACTCTGATGTATTGATTGCTTAACAATGTATTGGAAGAGGAATTGTAATTTAAGGGTAAAGAAAATGAAATGGTTATGCATTGGAAATTGAATACTTTTATATGTTTCTATTATGAGAAATTATGCTAGTTAGGATTAAAAGGGTGCAATATTTTCTTTGTTCTGAAAGAAATTGATGGGTGTTAATGCTATTATGTAAGGATTTTGATTGGTTTATGTACTATAGAATCATTTTTGAAATGCAAGTCTTGATTGTGTTATTATTGTGACATTGAAAACTAAAAGGATAGGTCATGTTTGAAATGGACTATATAAGTATATATCCTTGTGAGATGAATTATTTTCATAGGAAAAACTAGTGTATATTATTTTGATGTAATGAATCAACTTTGATGTTGGTAATAGAAATTTGCAATACTAATGTGTTATTTTTCCACCCTAGTTTGTGACTTTTTGGAGTAAGTCAAGTTTTAAGGGGGGAGGATGTAGTGCCCCTCCATTTTCACCGTGGATGTGCAAGTAGTTTGGCTTTGGAACTTGGAGATGAAGGTAAAATAATAGGGATATCTAAAGGTATGTGCTAATAAGGTTTTATGCACATGTTATGATTAGTATATGGTTTTATTTGATTATGAAGACTAACCCTATCATGAGCACTATGTGATTATCTTATCATGACTATTATGTGATTATCATGTGACTGATCTTACCTAGATTGCTATGTAACTAATTGTATATGAGTTGATTTGATTACTAGGTGTTGTTTTACTGATGTGATTGAGTGAAAGGGATGTTGTCGCATCACTCACTTGTGAGTACCTTGCAATGTTGTGATTCCCTTTCACAATGTGTTTTCTTACATGTATGTGCATGACTTTTTTGTGTGTTGCAAGTTGCAGGTACCAGGCATCGACTCCACCTGAATTGGCAGTTCTAAGCATGCCTTAAACCCAATGGATTAGTTGGTCAGAGATAACACTTGATCCCCTACCCTATCCATCATCCTCGAAGAGGATGAGTATCCGGTTTGACACACCGTTAGTTTTGTTAGTATGTCAATTTGGTTAGTTAGTGTTGCTTGTGGTTTTGCTTTTTGACCTTGGATAGTGGTCAAGTAATCATTTGGGTATTTGGTTTTATTTAGTTTATATTTTTCTGATGATATTCCTTGGTTATCTTATGCATTAAATTAATTTGCTAAGAAAAAGGTACACTATGATAAATAAATATATAACCATAATTAATAATGAAATAAATTTATATTGTAATGTTGAAATTAATAAATAATAATAATAATAAGGTAAAATATTATAAAGTTGGGTTATATAACTAATTATAATATGTAAATAAATGTGGGTACATGGTTTTACCTGTTTGAGTGAAATTGGGCATCTATCATAATTACGAATTTTAAATGAAATATTTTAAATTGACTATTGATTTAATAAATTAAATTAAAACTAACTATAATTAGTTGGGATAGTTGGAAATTCCCATACTAGGAATATTGCTTTGACTTCCTGTAAATATTATAGGTTTTATAGATTTCATTCGGTTTTGTTTTTTGGGAAATGAAGGGAGAAAGAATTTTCATGTAAATTTTCATATAATGTTGACCTTATTGGGAATTCGAAGTTTTTGGAAATTTGTTTGGGGATTTGGAGAAATTGGATTTGCAAGTGGAAGCTTAAGCTCAGCATCAAATTTCCCTCCTGCCAAGCATTGGATCCAAGTTGGATTATGATCTCTTTTTCACAAATGCTTTCCCATGTGTATGATTAATTTGATTGATTTTTTTCTCTTTGCTTTCTAAAAGTAAATGGTTGATTGTCTATCCTACTTGTGAATGAAACAAACTTGGACTGAAACTTTTGTCTTCATGAATTTCTTCTAATAATCTTGAAAAATGATTTCTCTATCACCTCGAAGAATATCTTTTCTTCTGGGTAAGCAATGTTTCAATTTCCATTACTGGTGCATTTATTTTAGGTTTTCGTTGTATTCTATGTTGCCTCCTTTATTGATGGCTTTTGCAAACAAGTTTCTAAAATTTTTCTTTTCAATCCCATTTGGTGCATATCCTGCAATCATTTCATTCCATGAAGATGACATCTAGTACAACTGCTAATCGCATTCCTTGAAAGTTTCTTAAGCCTTTTTTGCAAATACATTTTGTGTTTAACCTGCAGTCATGCATCCCTTGTTTTCTCCCCTAGCTGATTTCTTTTGCTTGAAATTTTCTAAAGGATTTTCATCAAACTCAAGTTGCGCCCAACCTGACATCCTTCGCCCTATGAGACGATATCTCCTTGAGGCTCTTCTGTGAAACAACTCTTATCACCTTGGTTAATGTGTTTCCTTAGGTTGAGACTTCATTCTGTACTGGGGAGCTCCTTCCCCATGTGCCGACCACCATGCCATGCTAGGCACACAGTGTTGCTAAGGTAGGGCAGGCCATGTACCCTTAGTTTTGCTTGTGTTCATTACTGCCTTCGCAACATGCTTCCAGGATAAGTCTTTGTGATTGAAATTTAATAATTGCATTTTATAAATTGCATTTTGAGTTTATGCGATTGAAACTTAATAACTGCATTTTATGATTTGCATTCGATAATGTGTGTGTATGTATATATATATATATATATATATATATATTGGATAAAATTATATTATAAATTGTATTTCAATGGTAATATATATATTATATATTATGGTAAATAGTAAATAATGTCTTTTGCATTTTGGTGAAATACAAGTGTTGTTTAATAAAAGAATTTAATTGGAAAGTTGTTAAAATAATTCCTTAATTGATTGTAGATAAAGGAATTGTATATTCAATTAAGTGAATTGATTTGTTACATGTTTAGATAACTGAGAATTTAAGTTGTTACAGATAACTGGATTGAGTATTTACTTAAAGCAAGTTGATTTATTTCACAAATAGGTAATTGACAATTAGGGGATTGTAAATATTGAATGAGGGTAAAATATTAAGAACAATTTAATTAATTTAAATGATTTAGATTTCTCTCTATTGTTTCATTTGTTAGTGAATATTGATTATTTTTATATTATTTAATAGTTGGTTAGTAAATTGCTATGTAAATTAATTATTTAAAATAGTTGTTATTATAGTTATTTTCAAATTATTGTGGTAAATAACCTATTAAGTGAATTGTGCGGTTAAGTTAAATGAGTGATAAGAATGTGGAAATAATGTCTTATTTAAAGGAGCATTTTCATGGTTATAATGCTATGGTTGATTGTTAGTATTGAACAATGTGTTTGATTATTGGGATTGGGTGATTTTGGTAATTGTTAAAAAGTGGGTGTCATTCGTGTAAAGTTGTTTAAGGTTACTTTCCAGAGGCCTGGGAGGGGGTATATAATGTGTGTATGGCCCTTGGGGTTATTTAACCTTGGAATTGGTTGGCTATGTTGTGGGACATGTGTATTGTGTGAAATGTAAACCCTAAGGGTGTTGTCTCTTGTTTATGTATGGATTCATGTGATTATGATATGTGTGCAAAACAATCAATACCTTGCTTGATGTGTGGGGTTTACTAGTTGCAAGTAGGGGGAGTGGCTCTCAATGGGGGTCGGAACCCAAAAGGGGTGTCCAGGATAACCCATATCAAGCTATGTGATAACACTCCTCCATATTGCATTCTAGCATTCCCTAGTTGTATTTTCTCCTTCTATTGTGTGAGTGACTCTGGAAGTGAAGTAAGTTTTGTAAGTGATGTTGGTGTTGTTAGCAGTGTTGTGTTGGAGTCATGTCTAGTCCTTGTTTATGTTATCCTGTTACTTTCATTTTTTATCTATTTATTGTGGGACCTTGTGTTATCTCTTAGCATAGCGGCTGGACCTCAAGGTTCCACATGTTTGGGAGGTTGGTGTTTTTTCCTCAGTTGGGTATTCTTGCTGCATGTTTTTGTGCGTGGAGGTTGGTCATTGCATAGTGGATTCCAGTTCCTGTTCCAATTTGAGAAGGCAATCTTTCATGCATTTGTATAATGGATTGTACTTTTATTTTATCACTTATTGTAATCTAGTGTAATCTTCCCACATGTATTGGGAGAAGTGATGTTTTAATTATTGTAATGATGTAACAATTATTGATGATTTCAGCTTGTAAAAAGTATTGTAAAGTAGTGCATCTTTCATATGATAGCTAGTTAGAAATGATTTTTGATGTTGATTATCAGTCGTCATGTTACAAAAGTAAGTAATGTAGAATCATTTAATGTGGTGCTTTAAAATAAACCTTGAATATTAGATCAATCATGTAATCTTTATTTCTTGTAATCTTGATTTGTGAGTAGCGCGGTCGGGGAACCTTAGAGGACCTAGGATTAGTTTATCATGTTATGTTATGCATTCTATTGTTTTTTTTTTTTTAAATTGTTCTATTAATTTGACATAGTTAGTGTTGTCCTCTAGGGTTCCTTGGTAAGGGTGTTACAAGGTTCCACTTAATATTTACAAGTAGTTGATTTTGAATGCAAGATTGAGGGAAGCCAGTTCAATGCAATCACAACTACAGAAGAGCAAGCTGAAGTTTCCTTTGTTCGAAGATGAGATTTTTCGGTGCAAGGGACTGCCCAAATTCCAATTAACTTAGATTTGAGGTAATCTCATTAGGCCATATTGGAATTTAAAAGGTTTTTTAAAACACTCAGACCACAATTCTACCACATATTTGGTTCTTATTGTTAAGTCTCTTATTGTAATTTGATAATATGTTAAGTTTGTGAAAAAGAAAATTAATAAGAAGATTTCCTTGTATGCATGAAGCAGGAAAAGTTAATTTTACTGGACTTTAAACATGTTATGGTGTTGCAATACTAAATTTCCACTTGAAGTGTGGAGTATAAATAGAAATTTGTACATGTATAGGTATATCTTGCTTTGAGGAGGTTCAGATTTCTATGCCTAAGCAATATTCGAATGACCTTTGGGATTTCTTGACTGTGAACTAGTGAAAGCTTGTATTATGTTTAGGCTAGGAAAGGACAAGTAAGTACAAGTGCAAGTTTGAATGGGTATTTTTAACCTAAACTATTGGTTTTCAAGAAGTGAATATTGAAACATTTCTGGTGCTCAAATTTGAGTGCATGTTAATATCAGACCATAAACAAAGAAAGATGCCAACAGAAGATGACAAAAAGCTAGGGTGGTGTTGAACACTTGCGTTCCTAGAAGTTGTGTGGCTCACCAATCTAGTAAACTTGGATCTCAAGAGTCAGGAAAGTCCCATACTTCAGGTTGACAGTTAAGTTTCGACAAGATGAAGTTTCCAATATCCTCGACATCTTTATCAAGCTCCACAGATTGGCATTAAGTGCTTTGTCCAGTTGAAAATTATATGTCAACAAGACAGAGTAACAAGTCTCCTTGACAAGCACTTGGATTATCACTAAGAGTCTTTGGAGTTTGCATTGGCGATAAAGCTTCATCGATGTGACAAGTAATTATCAGTGGGACATAATAACCAATCCCTTCGACATACCGATAACTGTTTTATTGGAGTGGCAGGTTGATGTCGAAGGGAGTCACTTGGTTGTCCCTTTGACATCTTGATGGATGGATGTGTGTCTTTGTCAAAGGGAATGGTGGATTTCGTCGAGAAGTTGATAATGGTTCCTTCGATATGTCAATAAAGTGAAACCCATAAAATGTTGATAAAGGTGAACACTAGTGACGATGATGACATGGATGACGCGTATACGGTCGAGACCACCCTATCAAGGCTACAAGGTTTGTTGGTTAGACATCCTTCTATCGGTGGGAGGTGTTACAAAGTCTCTTCACTATCCCGATGGAGGGTGTTGGCAGTGGTGAATGCCTATGGACTCATATCGCGGTGATAATAAGGATTCAGAGAGACATGGTTTTGTCTCTTTGACAATTTGATAGAACTTTGTAAGAGAGGCGATAACTGTTCACTTCGGTATGGAAGTTGAAATGACAATTCTTGAGAAGTTTGTATGGATGTTGTAGTGCATTGTATTGTGAATTAAAGGAATCATGAGTGTGTGAATGCTTGAAGCAATTGTATTGTAAAGCTTTTGAATTCATTCTAAGAATTGAACACCTAAAAGAGTATAGCTCTAAACTTGTATGTAATTTACATTTTATGATAATACAAGAGATCTCTGCTTTGGTGTGTGGGTTTTTTCTTGAGAGGGTTTTCCCACGTAAATCTAGTATTCATTCTTTATTGTCTATTATGTTATTCATGTGTGTGCATCTTAAATGAATTGTAATTGCAAAGTTTTGTAAAAAAATTGTATCTCTCTCCTAAAGATTAGTATTAAGGTGTTTTCCACACTCTAATTTCCTCTCAGTTGGTATAAGATCTTGGCCAACTTTTTTTTCCTTGTGGGTAAGACAGGTTTTTTGTGTTAATCTTGTTTAGTAGGAGTTTTATAGATAAATATAGTTTAGAACTTGTTGTAGTTTTGAGATGGTGAGCTTATTTGAAAGAATAGAGATTGAGAAGTTCAACGGTGGCAATTTTGAATTGTGGAAACTCATAATGGAAGATTTTATTGTGGATTGAGAGTTATGGGATCTAGTGTCCTCTAGCAAACCATCAAAAACCTTGTAGAATGACTAGGATGCAAAGGACCAGAATGCCAAGAGACTTATTAGATTGTGCTTGGCCAATTCAGTTCTCTTGAATGTCCATGAAGAGAAGACAACGAAACTCTTCTGTAAGAAGCTCAACGAAATTTATAAGGGAAAATCTCTGGTGAATAAGTTATTCATGAGAAAGAAGTTATACTCTTTGAAGATGGAGGAAGAATCATCTATTGTAGATCATTTGAATGTGCTTAACATGATCATTGCTCAGCTGAGGTCTGTTGGTGTGAAGATAGATGACAAGGATCTTTGCATGCTCATATTGGGTTCATTACCTAACACATGGGATCACCTGGTAATGGATATTAGGAGTACAACAACCACTTTCAAGATGGAAGATGTGGTTTCTTTGCTACTGTTAGAGGAAATGCGAAGGAAGCCTTCTGAGATGGCTAAGGAGGCACTTGCTATTGGAGTTAGATCAAAGGAGAAATGCAAGAAGAAAGACAAGAAGTCAAAATCCAAGTTAGAGGGGAGATTAATTTCTCCTAGGAAAAATTCCAAGGTGAAATGATGGAACTATGGGCAGACTGGTCATATCCAGAAATATTGTAAAGAGTAGAAGAAGAAAAAGAAAAATAGTTCTTTGGAAAATGAATCTTCTCAGAGCGATGTAGATACCTTCATAGCAACCTTGGTGACTCAAGCATTAGAAGATGTTTGGTTGATTGACTCAGGTGCATCCTTTTACATGACCTCTCATAGAGGTTGGTTCTCAAAGTACAAAGAGTATGCTGGTGGAAGGGTGTATCTGGGTGATGAGTCTCACCTGGAATTTTTTATCGTGGAAGAGTCAAGATTCGGTTTTGTGATGGAAGAGTGAAGGGAATCAATGATGTGATGCATATACTAGGTCTAGCTTGAAATTTTCTTTCTGTAAGTTTAATGATTTTGGTGTGCAAGTCTCCTTCTCGAATGGTGTTTGTAGAATGACTAGAGGCTCTATGGTGCTAGTTAAGGGTGCAAAATTTAGCACTCTATATAAGTTGGATGCACGTGTAGTGTAGTGTAATAGAGCTTCTAAAAATTCAATTAAATCTGATCATGTAAAGAAAGGGGGTGTTCATGAGGGTGCAAACTCTTCGGAGATGAATCTCCCAATAGAGAAAACAATGTTGTGGCATCAAAGGCTCAACCACATTGGAACTCTATATAATTTGGATGCATGTGCAGTGTAGTGTAATAGTGCTTCTACAAAGTCAAGTAAATCTAATCATGTAGAGAAAGGTGTTGTTCCTCAGGGTGCAAACTCTTTGGAGATGAATTTATCAATAGAGAAAAAAAATGTTATGGCATCAAAGACTCGACCACATTGGTGAAAAAGGCTTAAAAGCATTGAAAAATAAAAGCCTAGTTGAAGGGCTTGAAGATTGTAATCTTGAGTTCGATTTTTGTGAACATTGTATATATGGAAAGCAACACCGAGTTTCATTTTATTCTAGTCCTCATAAATATTTTGGAATTCTAGATTATATTCATGCTGATGTGTTTGGTCCAGTTAATATTCCTTCATTATCAAAATCTATGTATTTTTTTCGTTCATAGATGATTATTCAAGAAGGACATTTGTTTATTTTCTCAGAAGTAAAAGTGAAGTTTTCAATCGGTTTAAGGAATTTAAAACCTTGGTAGCAAATCATACTAGTAGGAAAATAAAGTGTTTGAGGACGGATAATTGTGGTGAGTTTTGTTCAGCAGATTTTGATAATTTTTGCAAGGATTGTGGAATTAAAAGGTATAAAACAACTCCTTAAACTCCACAATAAAACGAAGTTGTAGAAAGGATGAATAGAATGCAGATGGAAAGGGTGAGAAGTATGCCAAGTAGTGTTCCAGTCTAGAATAGAAGTTCTTGGTTGAGGCTATAGCTATAGCATGTTACTTGAATAATAGATCTCCTACTTTAGTGCTCATTGATAAGCCACCTATGGAAGCATGTTCTAGTAATAATCCCTCATTGAGACATATTAGAGTCTTTGGCTATGAGGTGTATGCATATGTTCCCAGTGAAAAGAGATCTAAATTGGAGAACAAAGCAGTGAAGTGTATCTCCATTGGTTATGGAATCGGTTTGAAAGGGTACAAGCTTTGGAACCTAGTTATAGAGAAGGTATTGTATAGCACAAGTATGATCTTTCATGAGTTGAAACCTTCTACAATTGATTTGCATCCAGAGGTGAAAGAAGCAAAAAAGGAGGTAGTTGAAATTCCTCTTACATTAGATAAGGATGAACTACATACTCCTAGTGGATCTATTAGTGAGGAGAGCTCAAGTAGCTCTGTTTATTCTGAACAAGAAGAAGAACCTCAGCCTCAGCTTGTGAGGAGGTCTACACATGCTAAGCGGTAACCTAAAAGGTCTTTTTATTCTATGTTATATTCCCATTGTGCCTATGCTTTGATTGCTAACACTAATGAGCCTAGGATTGTTAGAGAGGCTATGGGTATGTCTAATTCAGATTCCCAGTTGGAAGTCATGAATGTAGAAATGGCATCATTGAAGAAGAATGAAATGTGGGATCTAGTACCTTTTCCTAAAGGACGAAAGCCTATTGGATGTAAATGGGTGTTCAAGAAGAAGATTGGTCTAGATGGTAGTGTTGAGAAGCATAAAGAAAGGTTGGTTGCAAAAAGCATATTCCTAGGTGGAGGGGATTGATTATGGAGAAATATTTTCTCTTGAAGCTAAGTTGTTGTCTATCAAATTCATGTTGTCATTTGCAGCTACATATGACTTAGAGATTGACCAAATGGATGTGAATACGACATTTTTTCATGGTGATTTGAACGAAGAGATTTACATGTCCCAACTAGAGCACTTCATTGAAAAAGATAAGGAAATCCTAGTTTACAAATTAAAGAAATCTCTATATGGTTTGAAGCAGTCACCTAGAATGTGGTACCAGAATTTTGATACTTATGTGTTGTCTTTGGGATTTGTGAGATCAAATTTTGATCATTTTGTTTACTTTAAGACTGAAAATGGTTGTCTTCTTATTATTTCCCTATATGTGGATGACATGTTCATTGGGAATAGTAAGGGTATGATTTCTGAATTAAAATCTCAATTGTTAGCATAGTTTGAAATGAAAGATATAGGTTCAGCTGGGTATATTATGGGGATGGAAATTAGAAGGGATGCAGGAAATAGAAAACTTTGGCTCAGCCAGAGCAAGTATATAAATTTTATCTTAGAGAGGTTTAATATGATAGATTGCAAGCAGTTAGTTGTTCTAATGTTGCAGGGAATGAAAATTTATGTAGACGATTGTCCAAAATCTCCTACTAAGATGGATGACATGACCAGGGTTCCTTATGCAATTGCAGTTAGCAGTTTAATGTATGCAATGATTTGTACCATGCTAGACATTTCCCAAGCAATGGGAGTACTTAATTAATTTATGGCTAATCTAGGAAGGCTGCATTGGGATGTTATGAAGAGAGTTTTCAGGTATTTGAAGGGTACTTCTAAGTACACCTTATGTTATCATGGTTACTCTACTGGATCTCAAAATTTAGTTAGCATTCGTGGATATGTGGATTCTGATTGGGTAGGGGACATTGACAATAGAAGATCCACTAGTGGATATGTATTCACATTATTTGGTGGTGCAATTAGTTGGATGAGCAAGCAGTAGGCTATAATCACTTTATCCATTATTGAGGTTGAGTACATGGCAGCAACTCACGCGTACAAGGAAGCTATTTAGCTTAGAAGATTATGTTTGAATGTTGGTTTCGATGCAAGATAGATTGTTATTTGTTGTGATAGTCAAAGTGTTGTTTGTTTGGAAAAAAACCCAACTTTCCATGCCAAGAAGAAACATATTGACGTATAGTACCATTTTGTTCGTGATATGGTGGAGGATGGAAAGGTTAGTCTAGAAAAGGTTGATACTCTGATGAATGATGTTAATGCATTGAAGAAGCCTATGAGCATGGATAAGTTCAAATGGTGTGCTATTTCGATGGGCCTTAGGGCCTATAATATTTAGTGACTTCAATTTTTGGAAGGAGCAGTAAGTTCTTCATCAAGTGGGAGAATGTTAAGAATTGATGACTCAAACTTACTAGTGTAGAAGGCACAGTTAATTTTCACGAGACAAAGTTTCCAGTCTCCTCGACATCCCGATTAGGCTCCATGGATTGGCATTAAGTGCTTCATTGAGTTGACAGTTATATGTCAATGGGACAAAGTAACAAGTCTCCTCGACAAGCGCTTGGCTTATCGCTAAGTTTCTTTGGACTTTGCATTGGCAGTAAAGCTTCATTGACGAGACAAGTAACTATCAGTGGGACATAATAAGCAGTCCCTTTGACATATCGATAACTATTTCATCAGAGTGACAAACCAATGTCGAAGGGAGTAACTTGGTTGTCCCTTTGACATCCTGATGGATGGTTGGGTCTCTTCATTAGAGGGAATGGTGGATTTCGTCGGGACTTTGGTAATGGTTCCTTCAATATGTCGATAAAGTGAAACCCACAAAGTGGTGATAAAGTTGAACACTAGTGACGGTGATGACATGGATGACATGTATGCAATGGGGACCACCTAGCAAAGACTACAAGGTTTGTTGGTGAGACATCCTTCTATCGGTGGGAGGTGTTACAAAGTCTCATCGATATCTCAATGGAGGGTGCTAGCAATGGTGAACGCCTACAAAGGACTCATATTGGGGTGACAGTAAGGATTTGAAGAGACATGGTTTTATGTCTCTTCGACAATCCGGTAGAACTTCATAAGAGAGGCAATAACTATTCAATTCAATATGGAAGTTGAAACATCAATGCTTAAAAGTTTGTATGGATGTCGTAGCACATTGTATTGTGAATTAAATGAATTGTGAGCATGTGAATGCTTGAAGCAATTGTAATGTAAAGTTTTCAAATTCGTTCTGTGAATTGAACACCTGAAAGAGCATAGCTCTAAAATTGTGTGTAATTTACATTTTACCATAATACAAGAGATATTTGCTTTTGTGTGTGGGTTTTTTCCCGAGAGCGTTTTCCCACATAAATCTGGTATTCATTCCTTATTATTTATTTTTGTATTCATGTATGTGCATCTTAAATGAACTGTAATTGCAAAGTTTTGTAAAATTTTATGTATCTCTCTCCTAAAGATTAGTATTAGGAAGGCGCTTTTCGCACTCTACTTTCCTTTCAAAAGAAATACATGTTAATTTAGAGAAAACCCATTTTAGATCACAAAATCTAGTTTAAGTAGTATTTATTCTTCATTCTAGACCATGTAAAAATGAAGTGCAATAAGTTTGCAAAAGATATTTTTACTTCAACAAACTCTTGACACCTCTCAAGAGCTCCAAAATTCTCACTCACATACCTCTCATTATAAATAAACTTGTGAAGTTGGATTCACCCCTCAACAATGGTTCTACACCCCCAAAAACAAGTTTATATCCTCTTTTAGACATAGAGAAGGATCATAGCAACTTCCCTTAGCTTCCCCAAGATGAGAAGTGGGAAGATCAATCAAAACAACTAAACATAAAACATTTGGTATTCTAATTGCTAACTTACTATCCACATAGAGATGTGTTTTCCACTTTGCGTGAGTCACCATGTTGAATGATAAGTTCATAAGTGGTGAATAGCAAGTTAATCACCTGTGCAATCAATGAATTTTTCATTCTTAAAAAATTTTAGGTTCTTTTTAGACTGGTAACTTCAAGAAAATGCATTTCAAAGGAGACCCATAACATCTATGACTTGCACCAATCCTTTCCATATCCCCTACACATTAGTTCAATGATAAATTTGCATGTTAAGCATCTGAACTAAAAACCACTAGGAATATTCTTTCCTAACTAAAAGCCAAAGTGAAATACATACTCATCCATCTAAAGTGTTATCAACTCTTCCTACATGAAGGTGCCCCACATACTTAGCGTAAGAAGTTTCAAGCCATGGTGGAAAGATGGAAAATGGTATGCTAATACACCATTTCCTTGTTACAAATCTTTCAAATTGTATGCTTGGTTCTCACTACACTTGCATATGGTGCACAACAAAAGGTTAATGACATATGGAATCTTTAATCTTCCATTGGATAATGGTAGTGCAAATTCCAAACTATTTGGCTGGTAATTATTGAGTTGAAGCTTGCTCGCTTTGTCTTGTGTATTTTATATCAAGGTCTTTCTATTGATCCTAAAATGATTGATTTGGGAGCTATCAATCCTCTTTCCCTTTTTTTAGTCATTAAAAAATTATTAAACACTTCTTCTGGTTTTTTCCTAGAGCCTACGCAACATGGAATTTGATCTATGATTTTTTCAAACCTTTTAGACATGAGTCTTTTTCCTAACACATGACAGTTCTAAGGGATTGATCTAAAATTTTAGATAAGTTTACCAAGGTATGTCATACTTTCTAAGTGAAAATATTATGTAGCATTCAAAAAGATAAGAATTTTACTCTTTTTCCTAGATATACTAATAACAATAATCTTTCCATTTATTCTAAATCTATGGGTTCAAATATATTAATTAGATAGAAGTGCAAGCTAATGAAATTGCACTTAAAGTAGTCTACTAAAATATGTTTCTTGATCATCGGGTTGATGCTCCTTGTATAGTTGCTAGAGATTTTCTAGCCTCTTTTTTGAAAAACCGTTGTAAGAATGGCAGATGTTAAATATTCATTAAATATAAAGTGAATCAAAACAAAAGTACAAATTAGAAAATGTACTCATCAAAGAGAAAAAACAAATTGCTAAATATGGCAACTGAATGTGAAACCTAACATCTTCATATAAGTTGTGTGATAAGTCGTACGAAATTGCAGGGTTGGTCTTCACAGGCTATCCTCTACCACACTAATTTTTTTTAACAACTAAAACATTAATATATTTAAAAAATGCAGATAAGAATGCAACTAAATTAATGTAATTTTAAAAGTTAAAATTTATTCACAAATTTTTAATACCTTGATTTTGGTCTTCAAAATCTTGCAAATCCCCTTTTGTGTTGAATCGTTTGTGCTTGATGTAATCAATCAATCTTTTGTGTTATGTGATGAATTAATGGGAGGTGGATGGTATTTATAAGCAAATTATAGAGTCATTGTGTGTTTTTTTTTAATATTTAAGCTTTTTAATTTTCAATCTTATTTTTTTAGAAATATGTCTATGGATTTTTCTAAATAAATAATAAGATATATTTTTTTATTTTCAATCTTATTTATTAGCAATATATCTATAGATTTTTTCTATAGAGATAATAATTTTATTTTTATTTTTTTTAGACTGCAGGAATCAGGTAGCACGACCCCCTATAAACTACAGGTGCGCCTGGTAAACTTTTTAACGTGACCGGCGGCGCTGGTGTGACACGCCCTCCGGTACCACGGGGGTGGGGGATACTAGAACTTGTGACCAACCTCCTGCTACAGGAAAGATTTAGCCAACCAAGCTAGGGCCCCAACCCCTTAGAGATAATAAAATACAGCATTAATATCATTTTTTTCTTTTTTTCTTTTCAATCTTAATTTTTTAGAAATATATTTATAGATTTTTCTAAATAAAGAATAAGATATAATTTGTTTTAAGACTATATTTTCAATCTTATTTATTAGTAATATATCTATAGATTTTTTCTATATAGATAATAAAATATAGCATTAATGTTATATAGATTAATTAGTATTAAAATTAAAATATAGCATTAATAATAGTATTAATCAAATATATAATGTAGCATTAATATTGTTTTTTTGTTTTTTTGTTTTTCAATCTTAATTTTTTAGAAAGATATGTATGGATTTTCCTAAATAAATAATAAGATATACTTAAAAATTACATCTAAATTTTGTAGAATTAGTTTCCCATCGATAAATGATGTAATCAAATGTAATAAAGACGTCTTAAATTTTTAAGAAATTTTCATTTTTTAAATTTTCTTAAATTTTGGTTTCTTTGCTTTTTTTTGTGACGAATGTGTTGTCCTCCTATAAGAGCTCATGTTGCCATTGTAGGGTTACCCTCTCAGCATAACTAGCATATATAACTTATATATAATCTATATAATATATGTTGAGATTTATCATTTTTGAGGCATATTTTTGAAAATATACTAGATTATTAGAATATTTTGTAACATGCCCAAAAAAAGTCTCTGAGATGGATTACTTAAATAAGTTGTTCATAAACCACGAAATTATCTTTTACATCAACCCAATAATTTGTGGACTCAATTCAATGCTGCGAGAAATGAAAAGAGTGAATATGGGTATTTTGTTTATATGTTTATATATTGTAATACCCCTCCATTTTGGCTCTTTTGTTCAGCAGTGTTCTTCCTTGTTATGTTGTTTATGTTTTGATGTGACTTTGGAACTTGGTTACTTTTGATCGTAATTGTTAAATGATGTGATTGTTATATTCTGATGTTATCTTTATGGCATGTTTTGGATTAACTTAGAAGATATTTGATTTAACGATGTTTTATGCTATTGATCATATCATTGATGTTAGATGCGTCAGTTAGTGATATTGTATTGGTGAAGGGGACGGCATGGTATCACTCGCTTGCAAGTGCCCTACGATTCTGAGATTTCCTCTTAACGGTGTGTTTGATCATATTATATATCTATGCATGTTCGATGTACTCTTTGTTCGCAGGTTGACAAGTGCATGACATCGACTCCACCTGGTTCACAGGTTTGAGCGTGTCCAGTGACCAATGGTAATCGATTGGGAGATAGTAGCTAGGTTTTTCGTGCCAGGTCGTCACCCTAGTCATAGTGTGTTGTCGGGTTGTCGTCGAGTTTAGTTGTTTTGATTTGGTTCATTTCACCTTGGGTATTTATTTAATTTCATATTTTAAAGGTTATTAAATGGTGGGTGTAGTTAAAATGATGTTTAAATGTATTTAGTTGCAATGTTGAAACGTTATTTATTTTATTGATTGATTTGATTTAATTAATAAAATTAGATTGAGTTTATTGATTAATTAGATTAATGGTGATATATTAAATGAGATAGTTGTTTTGGCATTATTGTATATTAAGATTTAATTAAAATAAAAATAAAAATGTTTTGTAAATTTCACTTTTGAAAATTATTGATAAAGTAAATTCTTTGCCAAATTTGTATTCTTTTGTTTTAAAGAATTTTGAAAATGCATGGGATTTCAAAAAAATAGAAAGTGAAATTGTTTTATTTAAAAATGCATGAAATTCTATTTAGAAAGAAAAATTGTTTTAAATTTAAAAATTTGAAATATCCTCCAAATTTTGCAATAAATTTAGTGGGTGGGGATATTTTAGGGGTTTGACCAAAATTGGGGAAACTCTATTTGGGCATTTGCTATTTCATTTTGGTTGGGCGAATTTTTTTGGAAAATGGTGGAAGAAAAGGGGAGAGCAAGAATGTGGATTTGGTTCTAGAAATTCAAGAAACAAGAGGGATTTGTGGTTGAGCTGAAATCGGGAAGGGATTGAATCACCATTGTCAAAAATCTCAAGCTATGGAGAAAAAAACCAGGTTCCTCTTTGATCTTATTTTGTTTTCTTTCATTTTGAAATGAGTTTCAATCTGTGTTATGCTGTTGAAAAATCCTTGAACTGCTGTTTGGAATTTCAATTAAAACCCATGTGAAATGGATTCAAAACTTGCAAATTTCTGTTGGATTTAGGAGAGAAAATCAAAACAAGAATCTTACAATAGAAAATTTGAAGGAGATCAATAAGAAATTTTCATTTCAAACTAAAAATTAACCCAGAAATTTGTGTTGGCAAATTTATTTCTATTGCAAATTTGTGTTGTGCATTTGCACAGTTTGGGTTAAGAAAAGGATTTTAGAAATATATATTTACATATATTTTTGCATATAAACTTATATGCTATTTGGTGAAAAGTTCTTCATTTAAAAAGAATTGTTCCTTTTACAAAATTTCTTCCTATCATTTTCGTCTGGGTTTTCTTTCTGTTTTTTCTCCTGGGCAGAGGAGACGGAATTTGTTTTAATATTGAAAAATATTAATATTTAATTTTTTTTTTTGTTGTGGGGGGAGGAGGGGAGTGCTGCCCCACAGCCGCCCATAGGGGCGACTATGAAGGCAGCGCCGTTGCCTTCCCAGCAGCCCTGTGGGAGGCTACGCAGCAGCCTTTCCACAACAGGGGCTGCGCCCCTGCTTTGGAGAGGCTGCATGCCCTTCAAGTGAGGATTCTTTTTCTAGTTTATTATTTTTTTTTAAAAAATTATTTAAATTCATTTTTTAATTATTATTTATTATCATTAATTTATTTTATATATATGTGTATATTTATATATAATATAATATCTTTTATTCTGAATAAATAATTTATTTTGTTATAAAAAATAATAATAAATAAATATTATATATATATGAGATATATATATATATATATGTAATATATTTATGCTAATTAATAAGGGATTAATTAGAATTAGTTGGTTTTTTTTTAAATTAATTTAAATATCTTTAATAGGAATGTTAAAATGATGATTTTATTATTATAGTTGAAATGAAATTGAGGTATGATCAAATGTTTTATTAAAAAAAAATATTGATTTTAATTATTTGGTATGATTAAGCAAATGAAATTAGATTATTAGTTTAAGTTCCTTAACATTGCAATAAAGTTTATTACTGGTGAACATGTGCAAATAGTGTTAATTATTTAATTATTGCACTACGCCATTGCTTGAATTGGGTTTAGGAAACCCTAACATTAGGTATTAAGTTGCCTGAATTGCTTTCTAAGTGAAGTTTTCATTCATTCTCTATGTTGGGCAACTGAGTCAATTGTTTATGTAAGTCTTCCATAAGGGGTTTTTAATTCTTTGGGGTTGTCGTAGTATGCTATCAACCTTTTTTTTTCCTTGGGAAGTGTGTAAAGTGGTTTATGTGGTTTGTGCCTCCTTTGGAAGGAGTGGATTATGTGTTTTGTTGCCTCTAGTGTTTGGAGAGGGTTTTGACCTTTGTTGCCTCCAATGTTTAGAGAGGGTTTTGACCTTTGTTGCCTCCAATGTTTGGAGAGAGTTTTGACTTTTGTTGTCTCCAGTGTTTGGAGTGAGTTTTATTTATGTGTTCCTCCTAGAATTGGAGTGGTTTTATCGTATTGGTATGCACTTGGGATTCTCTTGGTGATTGGGTTTGTTTGGTATGTTGTCAAGTAGAAGAGTGGCTTCTATTAGGGGCTAGAGCCTAAAGAGGTAAACTGGGAAACCTTCAGAGGTGGTTTAATCAAGTGAAAACTAAATCAATGTACTTAGATGTTAGGTAGTATTTCACACTAATTAAGATAATTGCGTCTCGCTCATGGACGCAAGGGCTTGTATAGACTTGGGATGAGACGGGAAGGCCTAGAATGGCAAGGTCATTTATCTTGTCCTTACAACAGGTATTTGATTCTGAATGAGTGAGCATGGGTGTCGGGATTCGATAGAGGCCACCAAGACAACCCATAGTGGGGGTCGGAGCCTAGGAAGATTCCTAAAGGATATACCATGACAAGTTGTGTGATGACACTCTTTCTACGACAATAGTTGGTATTTGGTTTTATGTGTATGGTCTTCTTATCATACTCGATCTGTTTTATTTCTAGAAGCAATGTGACCTATGTCAGTGATGTTGGAGTGTACTTGTGTTATTCTTATGGTTGTATGGTTCATGTGATTGGTTGTGTCAGTGTTAGTTATCCTCTGTCTAGTGGTGGATGGTCTTGCCTAGGAATTCCTGGTTACTATCTCCTAGCACGGGGGGTGATCCTTCGGGTATCACATGGTTGGGTGGAACGTGCACCTTAATCCATTTGGTTGTCTTCTTGTTTCGTGTGGATGAGATTTCCAGTTGGAGAGCTCGTGGGTTCCAGTATCTTTCCTTGCTTTATTCTTTCAGTTAATAATGTAGTACTATTACCCCTCATTGTTATCGAGGTGGAAGTTGTAATATGTAATCATGTTATTGGATTTATCTCATTCGAGGAATGAGTGTTGTAATATTATTGGAATCAAGTGGTACTTCATATTCTTTGATGTAAATTATTATGCATGGAATGTATGTTAACTTAGTTGTTAAGTAATTAAATGTTATGGATTTAATTCATGTTTCTTGTTTGGGTTTTAGTAACTCAGTCTCATAACCTTAGGGGATTGGTTGCAATGGTTAGTTAGCTTGCATGTTAATTGTACTTAAACAAAAAAAAAAATTAGTTCGTTTGTGTAGTAAATTGCAACTTCCCCTAGGGTTGTGTGGCGGGGCATTACATATATGTTGTTTGTTTTAATTTTTAAAAGTTAAAAAGGAAAGTCACCTTCAACACATGATGTTTCTACTGGTAATTGCTTTGGCGTTTTGTTGAGTACCATTGCTCTTCCAAATATTTCTATTATACATTTGACAAAGTCCATCCTTAGATGCCTTAAATCCTTAAAATCTTTACATTCCTACCAATAAGCACAATGAAAACCATGGCTATATCTTTACACTATATATGCGAAGTTTGACATTAAAGTATTTCCTTGCAATATTTTGTGAAGGCAGCTCAAAATTATGGTGAAATTTTATCGAAGAAAGGACAACTCTAACTAATATTCATGTGCGTAACTTTATGTCCAATCCTTGAGTTGTTTTCCTAATGGTGACATGATCCTTACCCCTTTAATTAAAATATCTTAAACTAGATATTGATTACGTCAATATTTTCTAATTATTAATTTTTAGAAATCAATTTTGTCTTTATTAATTTTTTTTTTAAAGATATACTTTAAAATGCACACATAATTAATAATCAAAGATAACGTGACGAAAACAAATTTAAAGTCACTTTTCCAAATACTACTATTTCCTTTGACTAATTGTTAGTACCTCTTACATTTGAAGATTTTAATTTAAGCAACTTATTGAAATCCTCTACTTGCTAGTTTGACAATAATATTTGCTCTTGTGAAATCTCTCTTGACAAATCTCTAGAAAACCTCTAGTTGATTTGATAAAATAACCTTGTATTTATAGGTATATATCCTTAATTTCCCCAAGTTATACCTCTGACAATCAAATGAACTGCACCATACCAAAGTTATACCTCTAACAACTTTGATAAGGCACCACAAAAATATGAACTTCGAGCTTCATAAGGCTAGCAAGCTGCATTATGCTAAGCACTCATGAACAAAATGCAAATAAGATAAAACATATTCAAAGGGGTTTTTCTTAGTTCATGTAAGGTCTCTCCTTAGGGAACATCATGCCTAATGTCTCCAAGATAGCACTAGTCAAGGATAAAAGATTTGCAACTTAGGGAATGCCAACCATAGTATTACCACTAAGAGGAATATCATATGCTCACATAGGTCGCAATCTTGAAGGGAATCATAGAGACAAAGACAACCACCAAGAACTATTGCTACCAAGAGAGATACAATGAATGCTACCTAAGTGGACCATTCATTCTAGAAAAAAATTCATGTTTGAAAACATAGGTCCATGAGTCAATACGTGGACCCATACTACCTAGATGAAACAACACTACCTATGCGAAAATGTATTATTCTGTTGATACGGTTTGATAGTTGGCACTTGTCGTTGCACACTCACAATTTCACTCCTTGTGATCACCCTATATTTTGAAAACAATCTTATCTAGTTGAGGGGAAACTCTCCTCCCCTTTTCGCCGTAGGTGAGGGCTTCTCGTCTCTCCATCTTTCCAGAGCATAACAACATGTTGGTTCTGAAGAGAATGGTGAATTCAAGAGTTGGTAGAGTCACAAGGTCAAAAGCAAATGGAAAAGACCAAGGGATAACTGTCCTAGATCAAGCTAAACTTTGATGGGGCTTTGAAGCGTTATGTTCAAAGAGTAGGAGGGGGAGGAGCACTTCGAGATCACGAAGGATATACTCTAGTTGTGTACGCAAAAGCCTATGGACATAATTCGAGCTTATACGCTGAAGCAAAAGCATTACTTACTGGCATCCAGCTTGCTACAGAATATGGATGCACAAGCTTAGAAATCGAGGGAGATTGTATGAGTGTTGTGAACGCTCTTAATGATGAAAGTCATGTGAACGAGGAAATTTTTTATCTAATTTAGGAAGCACAACTACTCTGTAAAAAATTTGATGATTTCAAATGTAAACATATTTACAGAGAAGGAAACCACTTAGCAGATGCTATGGCACAAATAGGTGCGCATCTTGTACCTGGAAGGCATATTTTTAAGACCCAAAATTTTCCCAAAGAGGTGATATTTTTGGCTGAGAAAGAGAGAGCTCATTAGTCATTCCTTTGCTCATGTTGAAGTGGTATGATTTAAAAGCTATATACACAAAGTTCTTCTAATGCATATAATGTAATATTGAATTCAAAAAGCCCCTTGGTATTGTAGCATTGTATTACAGTAAGAAAATAAATGAAATGAATAGCCACACTATGGAGGGAATGATAAATATTGCCAACATAATTTGTATATGCTAGTTTTAGTGGCAGCGCTGCAAAAAAATTTCACTCGAAGGTATAAACCGATGAGGTCACAAATGTGCAGCCTCATCCATAATATAAATTCTCAACAATCACACCCTAATGGGGTTGGAACCTTGATGGAAAGAATAACAAAATAGCAACATAACCATCACACCATGCCACTATTGGCAAATATAGAGCATTTACGTATTGCAATAAAGGTTTATTTAATTTAATGAATTCATTACAAAAAATAGAAATAACAATTGAACACATTACATTGAAGAATAAAATGGTAAATACATGATTAATTTAGCAATATTTTTCAATAGTTGGTATGAGTTTTCCACAGTCCATGAAGATACTAGTATTTAAGTTTTTGGATTCAACTGTGTCAATTTTTTTGTTGACATTTCGGATCACACTCAGTGATCCATCATCAGGAAGAGGAAAAAAATTTCTAATGATGGATCACTGAGTGTGATCTGAAACATGGACAAAAAAATTGACACAATTGAATCCAAAAGCTTAAATATTAATATTTTTCAAATTAATTGATTTCTAAGGCTTTCAGACTTTCTTTTTTTGCTTTCCTCTTTGCTAGTTGTTTTTCTTTCTTCATTTTTTCATATCTATCATATGTGAAGGGCGACATAATTTGTAGTCCTTTCAAAGACTTTATACGTGAAATTGCTACAAATGTCAATTTGGGTCTTTCAGTGAGTCCTATATCAATCGTAGCTTTTTGGAGTGTCAGTCCTTGTGACTTGTGTATTGAAGACATCGGATTTCAAACCATGTCAAATTATTCTAGGCATCCAGAATCAATACAGTCCTATAAAGAAAATATATACCATTAAAAACAAGGGAAAAATATATTATAACCTTGTACACTATAAATAGGGGAAAAATATATTATAACCCTGATATTATAACCTTATACAATGTAAATGGTCAAATCCCTACTTTCATTAGTTTTCTATATTTGAACAAGAGTTGTCTCAAAAATAGAACATTGTTGTTCAGTATTATTATAATTTTTAAATCTATTATTAATTAGGGTTAAACTACTATTTAAAATCTATTTTTAATTTTTAAATCTATTGTTAAACTACTGCCGACATTTCTTCCATGTACTAAATAGTAAACCCTCTTTCGACAAGTCAAAGTAGTTTAAAATTGCATCCAGTAGACATGTAAAAAGCCCTTCATGATCTTCCTTGCTGCAATCAATCAATGTGTTGTGATGAATTAATGGGAACTGCATTGTATTTATAAGCAAATTACAATGTTTGTTTTTTAGATTTTTACTTTTTTTATTTTAAAATTTCTAATTTTTTTCTAATTTTAAAATTTGATTTTTTTAGAAATATGTATATAAAATTTTCCAAATACATAAAAAGATACTAAATTCATGTTTTTAAATTTTAAATTTTTTATTTTTAATCTAGGAATTTTTCTAAATAAATAATCAAATAGAAAGATATTTATAGATTTATTTTTTGATTTTTAATAAATCTTTTTTTTATATATTTTAAGAAATTTTCATTTTTACATAAAAAGATACTAAATTTATGTTTTAAAATTTTTTATTTTTTATTTTTAATATAGAGATTTTTCTAGATAAATAATTAGATATATTTTTAGAAAGATATTTATGGATTTGTTTTTTGAAATAAATTTTCATTTTTACATAAAAAGATAGTAAATTCATGCTTTTAAATTTTAAATTTTTTATTTTTAATCTAGAAATTTTTCTAAATAAATAATTAGATAGAAAGATATTGATGGATTTGTTTTTTTTTATTTTTAGTAAATCTTTTATATATATATTTTAAGAAATTTTCATTTTTACATAAAAAATACTAAATTTATGTTTTAAATTTTTCATTTAATCTATTATTAATTAGGGTTTAGGGGTTAGTTTTTTTAATACTAGTAAGATAATATTTTTTTTTTGTCAATTTTATGTTGTTTTATTTTAGATTTTAGTATTTTAGAAACATGTCTATGATTTTTTTAAATCAAATCTATTTAAAATCTTATAATTTAAATATTAATATGAAAATGTAATTAGACATCTATTTAATTTATTATTAATTGATTAATTAACAACATTACATTTAAATATTTAGTGAAACATTTATTTAATCTATTATTATTTAATTAAATTAATTTTTTTAATTTTCTATCAATACTATTATAATTTAATAGTTAATTAACATTAAATAAAATATGTTTAATTAATAATAGTATTAAATCTACTTAATTAATAATATTTTTTAATTAATCTTTTTAAATTTTTAAAAAATGATAATATTATATTAATACTATATCAATATTAAATAGTATTAATTCTTGAAGAAATAGTCCTTTTTAATTTTTAAAATTCTCCTAAAATTTGGGATTTTTTGTTTTTCATTAATATTCTAATATAATATTCATGATTTAATTATAATACTATATAATATTATATTAGTACTAATTTTTTTAACAAATAGTCATTTTTTAAAAAGTTCTAAAATTTTGGCTTTTTTGTTTTTTTTGTGACAGATGTGCTGACCTCCTATAGGGGTCATGTTGCCATTGTAGGGTTATGCCTCTCGGCGTAATAATTTTAAATTTTATGGAAAATACCTCTTAATTATCAACTAATGAGATAAAGGGGCTTTATAATGAATGGTTCATAAGGAACAACACTTGCTTATTTTTTCAAATGGATAGAAAGCTATGTGGGATTGATTTTGGAGGAAATTCCATGATTAAGTGTGCTTCACTTGGAGTAGTGGAATGGGTGACCTACTAAGAAGTCTCGGTGCTTCACCCTTGTGAGCATAACCTAGATGCAATGAGTTCTAAATGGGCCATTTATCCTTATAATGAGTGATTCATGTTGGAAAGAGCAAAAAGGAAACTATGATTTGGATATTTTTACCCTAATACCCCTTTTGTAGTCTATTTATACCCCAGAGGATAGAGTGAGAGAAAAGAGCAATTGCGGAAGGTAAAACTAGATCAAAATGTATTCCATATATACCATTAAGAAGAATCCCATGCATCCATCCATAACACATATGTTTAATGATCTTTATATCTCCCTAGGTTGAGTGCAAAAAGATGGGGGGCCAAAAATTGGACACTCCACTTTTCGGTCCCAATAAAGAGAAAATGTGAGTGGCATTATAATAAAACACGGTTCCATTATGGTTTGGTAGTGGTCAAGCCTAGGCTTGGTCATTACCAAGCCATAATGCAAGCACGTTATAACACACTTATTTTATGGTTTGTACATAACATGAGTATGTTATAATGTGCTCACGGTATGAGATTTCTCATAATGTCAACACATTCTAACGTGCTTGTGTTATATTTTTCTTTGCGATATTGGAATTCATATGAATGCTCATGGTCCTACTTTTTCTATTCAAGTGAGATGGACCATGGTAGAGGATCCCCTTGAATGGAATGGGAAATAAAACATGAGGAATAATTATATCTTAATCTATTTACCTCAACTCATCATTTGCGACCTATAATAGTAGAAAAATACAAACTACAACAACATTTTCCTCAATAATATCCTCACCTAATGCACCCAGTACCAGCCAAACACACTTAGACAATGCAATAATGCATTTAAGAGATGTTGAAGGTATTAGCAAGAAAAGAAAAGAAACAAGTCACATTCCTTAAAAATCTTGTGTCCATGGTGACTTAAGGAAACATGCTCTATTCCCATTGAATCACTATTATTATCTTCCAAAGTTCTATATCAACTAAATATACACCAAGGAGGATGCTTAGGTGTAACATTTTTTTTAAGAGAAGGCTTGTCCAACCTGCTTTGATAGGATATGTTAAGAGAGATAAAGAATGCACACCTCAAAAAACTAGTTATCCTTTCCCCCCAGTCATGGAGACAAAGACAACCACCAAGAACTATCATGTTGCTACCAAGAGAGATATGGTTGCACCTAAATATTGTACCAACATGAATGGAAATGAGCAAGACACATAAAGCTACTAATGCCACATAGTGATGAGCAACATGATAGGATAAAAATCATTATCAATTTTAGAGAAAACAAGTGCATCAACACAAGGAAGAGCACCACAATCATTAAGATGTTGAATTTTATCGCTCAAAGCTTTACATTCATTAGTAGAATGACCATAAACTCTATGATATGCACAAATGAACTTTTGTGTAAAATTTATTTCATGTTCTTGGAGGGAGAGATACCAAGTGATCTCGAAGAAGTCTCAACAAGATACTCTCTTGATCAATAGCAGATGTTTCTTTATTTTGTGGCAAAGATATCTCTTGCGTAGTACAAGGCGTCATACATACACAAGACTCTTTAGATTGTAAGATTTTGTACTCTCCCTTAAAGGAGGGTGTAACGTAAAAGTACCAACCTAACCATAACCCTAAATCTATTTGTACCATAACCCTTTGTAATTGAACCCTAATTGTAACCCTAACTTGACCCTAACACTAATTGTACCATAACCCTTTGTAAATTTTGAACCCTAATTTTATTGTAACTATAATTAAAACATAGCCTTAACCCTAACCCTAATCCTAACTATAACCCTAACCCTAATCCTAACCCTAGCCCTAACCCTAACCCTAACCCTAACCTGTTAATTTGAAAAATATTGCTAAATTAATCATGTATTTACCATTTTATTCTTCAATGCAATGTGTTCAATTGTTATTTCTATTTTTCGTAATGACTTCATTAAATTAAATAAACCTTTATTGTAATATGTAAATGCTTTATATTTTCCAATAGTGGCATGGTGCGATGGTTATGTTGCTATGTTTTTATTCTTTCCATAAAGGTTCCAACCCCATTAGGGTGTGATTGTTGAGAATTTATATTGGGGATGAGGCCGCACATTTGTGACCTCATCGATTTATACCTATAAGTGAAAAGTTCTACTCTGATGTTACAATTGATGAAAATGCTCTTGATGATATATCGTCGCACTTAGACCAAAATATTTTCAAGAAACTAAGAACAGTACACATGGAATTTGATTCAGATCTCAACCAGGTTGTACATGTTGGCCCATTGATCAAAATAGATGAGGGAAATATTATTGAACACGCTACGTTGATGGCATCCAAACTACCAAACACACAAAGGGAAATGGAATTAATATAAGCATGGGTGAACAATCTGACCGTAGATCCAACTACATTAATTGATTGGCCTACTAATGGTGGCTCACTAATAAATGAGTACATCATAGCAGGATTGCTAGATATGGCATTTCCAACATTGTTCCCTGATGGAAAATCTGATTGGATGGAACCTCGACTCAGAAGAGTAAATCTACACAAGTTCATGAAGCATGTATGTCGTTATAGAGATAACCGCTTTGGTAAGCATCTGAGATTCCAATATTTCATGATGAATATGATTATGAGACATTGTGCCCAAAGTTCATAAAAAAATACGCCTCGAAAATGATATCTCTGGACGTATATTATATAGATTATATATAACAACCTCTTTTTCGAAAAACCATTGTAAGAATGGTAGATGTTAAATATTCATTAAATATACAGTGAATCAAAACAAAAGTACAAATTAGAAAATGTACTCATCAAAGAGCAAAAACAAATTGCTAAATATGGCAGCTAAATGTGAAACCTAACATCTTCATATAAGTTGTGTGATAAGTCATACGAAATTGCAGGGCTAGTCTTCATAGGCTATCCTCTACCACACTAATTTTTTTTAACAACTCAAACATTAATATATTTAAAAAATGCAAATAAGAATGCAACTAAATTAATGTAATTTTAAAAGTTAAAATTTATTCACAAATTTTTAATACCTTGATTTTGGTCTTCAAAATCTTGCAAATCCCCTTTTGTGTTGAATCTTTTGTGCTTGTTGCAATCAATCAATCTTTTGTGTTATGTGATGAATTAATGGAAGGTGGATGATATTTATAAGCAAATTATAGTCACTTTGTGTTTTTTTTCATATTTAAGCTTTTTAATTTTCAATCTTAATTTTTTAGAAAGATGTCTATGGATTTTTCTAAATAAATAATAAGATATATTTTTTTAATTTTAAAAACATTGCTTTTTGATTTTCAATCTTATTTATTAGAAATATATCTATAGATTTTTTCTATATAGATAATAAAATATAGCATTAATATTATAATTTTGTTTTTTTCTTTTCAATCTTAATTTTTTAGAAATATATCTATAAATTTTTCTAAATAAATAATAAGATATATTTTTTTTGTTTTAAGACTATATTTTCAATCTTTTTTATTAGTAATATATCTATAGATTTTTTCTATATAGATAATAAAATATAGCATTAATATTATATAGATTAATTAGTATTAAAATTAAAATATAGCATTAATAATAGTATTAATCAAATATATAATGTAGCATTAATATTATATTTTTGTTTTTCAATTTTAATTTTTTAGAAAGATATGTATGGATTTTCCTAAATAAATAATAAGATATACTTAAAAATTACATCTAAATTTTGTAGAATTAGTTTCCCATCGATAAATGATGTAATCAAATGTAATAAAGACATCTTCAATTTTTAAGAAAAATTCAATTTTTAAAATTTCTTAAATTTCGGTTTCTTTATTTTTTTTGTGACGGATGTGTTGTCCTCCTATAAGAGCTTGTGCTACCATTGTAGGGTTACCCTCTTAGCATAACTAGCATATATAACTTATATATAATTTATATAATATACACTGAGATTTATCATTTTCGAGGCGTATATTATATAGATTATATATAAGGTATATATGCTAGTTTTAGCGGGCGGCGTTGTTGGCAATAAAACACATATCAATATTAATAAAGATTTATTATATTATGATTATATTATTTATTTATGTTATATTATTAATATATTTTATGATAATATTATATTACATTATATGAATTATAATGATATATTTAATATATCAAGATTATATTATGATATCATATATTATTTATTTATGTTATGTTATTAATATATGATGATGGAGGAGCATCCATAGTTGACAAGCTATCCGGCATCAACAAAAAGGAATTAAATTTGAATTTTCTTTTGCAAATTGTGTTGTGAGGTGGATTTTGATTAATAATTCATGTTGAAATGATGCACTTTGATTAACCTTGTGTAATTTCATCAAAGCTAAGTATTTCTATTTTGGCAAGTTTAGGTTGACATAGTGGAAATAAGGCTAAAATGCAATTTTAATGCATTTAATAGAAAAAACTTGAAAAAGCATATGGGGCATTGGATTTTGAGAAGAATAGTGTTTTAAAGCATTCTTTAAAAGCCCTAAAAAATAGGGCTGGGAGGTGGGTGCCCATATTAGCTTTTTTTGTGATTTGCTTTCTAAATTTGTAAAAAGGGTAACTCCCATCTTTAATGGGATTATGAAAGTTGTAAGCAATGGATATTTAATGTTTTCTTTTTTATTTTTATGGCATAATCGAGCAGCCACAAGAGGTGGGTCATTTAGGTTGTGGAGAAAAAAAGGAGGGAAATGAAATCCATTTTGGATTCTAGGAAGAGATACTGAAGTTGGAAGTCATTTCAGAACAAGATTTTTGGAGAGGAGATTGCAAGGGGAAGAAGGGACGCTGTAGCATCCTTTGTTGGTTATTTTTTCAGTGTTTTACAAGTTTGGGCTGATTTACAATAGTATTTTGTTGTTTCAAAACATGAAATATTCCCCATTAATTTTTTCTCAAAATTAACATTCAAATCAGCAACCAAACACTGATTAGCGTTAGCTCCAAAATGTAAACCAGCAAAGAAGATAACTCTAACCAAGAATGTTCACCAAGATCCCAATGTGGGCGAGGTGATAGCATATGGTCAGAGGATCATTAGGCATAAACAGAGTTGAAAGTACAATTCATCTGCTGATGCAGGCATCCACAAGCAGTGGGGATACTCCACTTATTCAATGGGTGAGATTATTACATTATTAAAGGCGGCAAGCCAGCCATTTAAATCCTCACTTCCACTTATTAACGTGGGGGGAATATAGTCCACACAACCACTTATTTAGTGGGGGGAAACTTACAATTAAGAAAGATGATTATTTAAACTCAACCACTCAATCGTGGGAGTATGAAATTTAAACTAATTGCAGCAAATAAAATAAATAGCTGTTAGTACTACTAATCAGCTTTACAATGAATTAAACAGCTGCAAATAAGAAAGATATGCTTCCAAATCAATCAATGGTTAGAGTAACACTTCCTCTAACTCTTACAATACAATAATGATATAGAAATGAAGCTCAAACCAGCATTATATCAAAAACTAACAAGTCTGATCAGAAATAGAGAATACAGAAAATCAGACCAGCAAACTGTACATCAATGAAATGCACATAACTTTATCAATTTACCTCCAAATTGAGTGAAATCAATTGCAATGAACCTCTGGAGGATAGGCGCCCATGTCATGATGATGAAACAGCTTCAAAAAGCAACCATTAATTTACTTGCACAATTCCCAATGCTCCCAACATGGTACGACTCTTGAGAAGGGCGATTTAGCAAATAAAAATCAAAGACTTGGAAATAAATTCCAATCTCTTGTGGAAGGGGTCGCCTTGGGTCTAGAACCACTTTGCAAACATACCCAGAATGATATTTAATTTGCTCAAAAAGCTGTTAACAAAAAACACTTTCAGCTGTAGACAAACCAGCAACTCCAAAATGATAAAAACTCTCAAAATTCTTCAAATTAAATTCTGATCTTCTGTGGGAAGGGGTGCCCATGTACTAGGAATCAATTTCTTCAATACCCAGAAGCACATAAAAAACATACAAAAAGTTGTTAATGAAAACCTCCTTCAACCATGATATGACCAGCAAACACAATTCTGAAAATTATTATCAAAAACTACAAAATCTTCAACTTTGAAACTCAATGTGCACTTCTGGATGAAGCACACTCTCAATCCACCATCTAGGGAACCATAGTTTCAGGCCCGAAGAATGGAGTCAAATTGCTAAGCTTTCCCTTAGCCGGATTCTGGATTTCAAACCAGCAGCATAACTTTACAATATTTCCAAAGATGATCAGCTCTACAAATAGCAGCAATATATAAGCTTCAATTGGCAAATGAAGCAACAAGAGACTCTTCAAATTCCAAGAAGTTGAATCACTTCAACTTCCAAAAGGGATGCCACTTTAAGCATTTCACTTTTTGAAATAATAAAATATTAATCAACCTCTTTTAGGCATCCAACTTCACTTTGCAACAATAAAGCATTTAATAATTCATTAAATGCACCATTGACCCCTTAATGACCCCCTTTTAAAAACAACATGAAGTGATCATTCCTAGGCGTGGGGGTACAACTAAGAAACATAAAAATGACTAAGTATAAAAACTTATTCCATGGAGATAACCAAAACCAATGCCAATACTGAAACTGATGGATAGCAAGATGACTTGAGTTGAGCTGCTAATGATGCTACTGCCAAATTTAGACTTACTAAAAATAGCCAACTGCTATAAATAGTAAGTTCACATCAAAACAATAGATAGCCAAATTGAACACTAACCTGCAAAGGATTGAACTGCTGCTAGACAGATATTGCCAAAAGATAGACTTGCTAAAAATAGCAACTGCTATAAATAGTAAGTTTGCACAACATCCTCTGAATGCCAACTGAGCAATATTTGAAAGAGGAAACCCTAATTTTCCACCTCAGCATAGCCTACCGATTTCCAGAAATAGGCTAAATCCTATTGAAGAGTGTAGGGCCAAAATGGGGACATTACAAAACAACAGGTTGAAACTATAGGAGTTGTAGGTGTAGAGGCATTGGGGAGTGCATAGTTTTGCAAGAGTTGACATAGTTTGAGCATATGAAAGTTGTTGGATGTATTTCATTGGCATATGTGATATTTGTATGAGTTTTATTGTTGAACAACATTTTATTCCATTTACAAATCAATAGATTTTAGTTTTAGATGTTACAAGTGGAATTAGAGTGTTGGAGGATGAATTGTTTACAAGAGCTCACATAGTTTGAGCTTATCCAGTTGTTAAATGTTATTTCATGGTTTTCTATATGTTTTTGGTAGAATTTTATTGTTATCAGTCCATTGTTGACTGAAAATATTTTGTAATCCTTTGTTTTATTCATTGCAATATCAAGTTTGCAAGTGCAGACCAAGTTTTCTAGTTTTATGAGCAATACTTTCAACTATTTGGTGTAATGTCTGTGAGGATTTTGAAGAGGGTTTTAATTTTTCCTTTGAAGGGTGTTATAGCCCCTTTACATTAGTGGTATCAAATCAAGTTGATCCTAAGTGTGTAACAAACTGTTGAAGAGAGGTAGTTGCACCAAGACTGTGTTGTGGGTGTTAAAAAAAAATGGATGGGAGAGGAGCCCATCATGGTAGAGGTAGAGGAAGAGGTTCAAAGGAGATAATTTTGTAAAAAATGGTGATTTTAGAGCCATGAGAAGGCAGGTTGAAACTTTAAAAAATGAGATAAGGAGAGGATTTTCAAGAATGAGAGACCCAGGAAGTGATGATGAAGATGAAAGCACATAGAATGCTAGTTTAGATACTGAGCAAAGAGGAAATTACGACAATTGCAAATGACCCACTGCTGAAATATTTAAGAAAAATGGGAAAGAGACCAAAAATGGAGGTGCCTACATTTAATGGAAGTCTAAATCCAGAGGAATTGGTAAATTAGCTTAATGAAATAGAAGAGTATTTAAAATTTCAAGAGATAGAGGATCTTGATAGAGTAAAATTTTCCAAGACAAGGTTGAAAGAATATGCTTCAATATGGTGGAGAGAGGTCCAATTATAAATGGGAAGAAGAGGAAAATATAAGATTACCAAATGGGATAAAATGGTAGAGAAAATGAAAAGGAAATTTATTCCAGTAGACTATGAGTTGGAATTGCTTAAAAAGATGCAAAGCTTGAAGCAAGGAAGCAAGACAGTAAAGGAGTACACAAAAGAGTTTCACAGAATACTCATTAGAACAAGACATTAGGATTCAACCAAGGAGAAGGTTGCAAGATACCTTAATGGTTTGAGGTCAATTATACAAGAGGATATGACATTGGTGCAAGTTGTGAATATGGAAGATGCTTACCAGATTACCTTCAAGATAGAAGAAAGGTTGAATAAAAGATTTGAAAGTAAGCAAAGAGGAAGAGGCCATGAAAATTAGGTTGAAGGAAGAACATATGGAGCAAAAAATAATATAAAAAATATAAAAAATACAGACCAAGTAAGTAGCAAACAACATAGGAATGAAGAATTTTATGGGTCGAGAGAAAAATTAGAGAGGTAGAGGAAGATCGGGTAGAGATTTTGGAAGAGAAACCTTTCAAAGAACTTGTTTTAAGTGTGGAGAAGAGGATCACAAAGCATATGATTGTCCTCATGAAGAGGAAAGACCAAGAAGAAGGACTGAAAAATCATAATAGATCAACAAATGTGAATAAAGAAGATGCAGGATCATCACATTCTGAAGAAGTAGAAGATGGTGAAACTTTAATGGCTAGGAGAACATTGCTAAATGAAGATGATAAATCCATTCAAAGGATAAGTTTGTTTAGGATAAGATGAAAGTTTGAAGGAAAGGCATGTAATGTCATTATTGATAGTGGAAGCACAAACAATTTTGTGCCTGATGAAATGGTAAGAAAATTGCAATTATAAGGGAAGAAGCACTTGAATCCATATCGGATAGCATGGGTACAAGATGATAAGAAGCTTTTGATCAGTGAACAATGTGAGGTAAAATTTAAGATAGGAGGTTATTATGATGAAGTCTTATGTGATATTCTCCCAATGAATGCTTGTCATATTCTTCTAGGAAGACCTTGGCAATTTGATAGGAAGGAAGTGCACGATGGTTATGCCAACACATACACATTGATGAAGGACGGGGTGAAACACAAATTGAAGCCATTGAAAGAAGAAATGGGTAAGGTTTTCAGCAATGCAAGGTCTTGTTTAGTTGATGAAATCAGAATTTTAGATGGTTTGAAGCATGAATATGTTGGCTTTGTTAACATTAACCATGATGAAGTTGAGAAAGATGGTTTGCTAATGCGGTTGGGACCAATTGAAAGAGAGTGGAATGAGGAAATTTTAGCTAATGAAAAGGTTGCAGCCAAAGTTAATGAGGTAATTTCTGATTTTTATGCTTTTTCTAATAAGAATAAGGATGTAGTTGCAGTAGTAGATCTATTGGAGATAGGTGAGAGTGATGAGAAAGATGTGAATGTGAAGTTGAATTTTACTAATGATTCCTTGCTCGAGAATGATGAAGGTGAAGATTCCTTGATAAAAGAACTTGATTACTTGTTGTAGAAGGTGGATGATGAGTCACAAGATTATTATTCTAACATTGTTTTTGGTTTAGAAAATCAATTTGCAATAGTAGAGTTCCTTTCTAAAGGCACCAACAGAGTGACAAGTTGCATTGAAGACAAGGAAAAAGAAGAAGAAGAAAAAGGTATAGCAGCAAGAAAGGTAATACGGGACACATGTTGTGTTGAAGAAGAAGGTTTGAATACAATTGATTTGTTCCATTTTGATAAATCACATTGGTGGGAGGTAGAGTTTGATCATTTGTATTTCATGGGGATGAGAAAAGGAGGAAAGATGAAAGGGAATACTAATGTGAAGGTGCAGGATGAGAGGAACATAAAATTTTCAGTGAACAAGGAGCAGAGGTGGATCTAGATAGATAAATATTATATATTTTTTACTATTTTCACTCATGAAACATTTCTTTTCTACCATGGGTGTTTGATGCAGGAGCATCCATGGTTGACAAGCTATCTCGCATCAACAAAAAGGAGTTAAATTTGAATTTTATTTTGAAAATTGTGTTGTGAGGTGGATTTCAATTAATAATTCATGTTGAAATGATTCACTTTGATTAACCTTGTGTAATTTCATCAAAGCTAAGTAATTCTCTTTTGGCAAGGTCAGGTTGACATAGTGGAAATAAGGCTAGAATACAATTTTAATGCATATATTTAATACAAAACACCTAAAAAGAATATCGGGGCATTATATTTTGAGAAGAATAGTATTTTAAAGCAATCTTTAAAATCCCTAAAAAAATAGGGGCTAGGAGGTGGGCGCCCAGATTAGCTTCTTTTGTGATTTGCTTTCTAAAATTACAAAAAAGCTAACCGCCATCTTTAATGGGATTATGAAAGCTGCAAGCAAAGGATATTTAATGTTGTATTTTTATTTTTATGGCATAATGGATCAGCCACAAGAGGTTGTTCATTCAAGTTGTGGAGAAAAAAAGGGGAAATGAAATCCATTTTGGATTCTGGGAAGAGATTATTGAAGTTGGAAGTCACTTCTAGAACGAGAGTTTTGGAAAGGAGATTACAAGGGGAAGAAGGGAGGATATAGCATCCTTTGGGAGGTTATTTTTTCTATTTTTTGCAGATTTGGAATGATTTACAACAGTCCTTTGTTGTTTTAGAACAAGTTGAAACTACAGGAGCTGCAGGTGGAGTAGAGGTGTTGGGGAGTGCATAGTTTTACAAGAGCTCACATAGTTTGAGCATATGAATGTTGTTGGATGTATTTCATTGGAATATGTGATATTTGCATGATTTTTTATTGCTAAATAAAAATCCATTCCATTTTCAGATCCATAGATTTGAGTTTCAAGTGTTGCAGGTGGAATTAGAGTGTTGGAGGTTGAATTGTTTACAAGATCTCACATAGTTTGAGCTTATCCAGTTGTTAAATGTTATTTCATATTTTTCCAAATATTTTTGGTAGACTTTTATTTTTTTTATTAGTCTATTTTTGACTAAAAATATTTTGTAATCCTTTGTTTTATTCATTGCAATATCAAGTTTGCAAGTGCAAACCAAGTTTTCTAGTTTTATGACCAATACCTCCAACTGTTTGATGTAATGTCTATGAGGATTTTGAAGAGGGTTTTAATTGTTCCTTTGAAGGGTGTTATAGCCCCTTTACATTACATTATATGATAATATTATATTACATTATATGAATTATAATGATATATTTAATATATTAAGATTATATTATTATTAGATTAATAGTAATAATATTATATAATCATGAATATTATATTAGATTATTAATAATATTATTCATATTTTTTTTAATTGATAAAAGATAGGGAGACCCTGCATGATTTTATTTATTAATGTCGAACCCCAATCCAAATACTTGCAAAACATAATAAACAAGAATATTAGGAGATCATATGCAAGTAAGAAGAAGGATTCCCCATGAAATCCATTAGCAAAGTTTTAAATAAGAAATAAAGAAAGAATGAAATGAAAGAATAAGAAAGCAAGCTAAATCCTATTGAAAACAATGCAAACTCTTGATCCCATGGGGAAATTGGTGCCAATTTGATGTGAAAATTGGCCCTTTCCCAACTCCAATGCTAGCTTTGATGATTTGATGAAGGTTGTGATCCACTTTGATGAAGGATGATGAGTGCTTCAAGACAAAAAATCTACATAACCTAGCTACAAATTCAAAAATATGGATGAAGATTGCTAAATATTTGAGCATAGTAAGTTTACTCAAATTGTGGATGCTTAATATGAAGGATGAGCTCTCTATTTATAGAATGTTAAGTTGAAGAGATGTCCCAAATAGAGCAATGTGGGACTAAGAATTAGCTAATGGCAGAGTGCCACTTGTCAACAAGTGAATGGATGGAGGATGTGCAAGTTTTGAAGAATATGTCAATAAATGCATATATTTGAATTTTGAATTTGTTGAAATGACATGCAAGAGGGAAAGAAGGTGCATTGAATGCCACTTGGCTCAAGGCAAAAGGAATTTGTAGGTGGAGTAAATGCCTTGTTGGAAGGACATAGTCCACTTGGATTTTGAATTCAAACTTGAGGAATATTCCTTAGAAGATGCCTTGTTGAAGAAAATAGAGATTTAATAAATCAAATAACTCTATTTTCATGTGCAAGTGTTAAAAGATGGAGGATGAGACATGAGAAGAGATTAAATTAATCATGGTTAATTAATTTAATGGAAAGATTAAATGATGTGACCTATTTGACTTAAATTTGTGGATTTATTTAAATCAAATATGAGAAGAATGTGAAAAAAGATTAATTAAATAAGGATTTTTTATTTAATTAATTAAAAGAGATGATGTTAGATTAAACTAAATAAGGTTTTAATTTATTTAATTTAGTAGATAGACTTTAGAGATTTAATCAAATAAAATTAATTATTTAATTAAATAGGATAATTAGATCATAATGGTTAATTTAATTATTGAGAAAGGATAACTTAATTAGATAATTGATTTATTTAATTAAGAGAGGAATAATGACGACCTTAATCAAATAAAGGAATTTAATTAAATAGTTAGACCGAAGGATGATTCGGGATGAAGCAATGTTAGTGGTCAAGATCAGATGTCCAATGTCAATCAGTACATTTTATGTGTCTACTTTTTCCCCCTTTAAAACAATGCACTCGTTGCGTTGGTTCAAAGAATAAACAGTCTCGATCAAAGCCAAAAAAAATTGTTTTCAAAATCTTGCCCCACTGCTGCCTGGCGAGAGAAAACATGCCAATATATTGCCCCCTCGAGAGATTGGACGAAAAAAATTTATTTTTGGGTGATCTCACGAAAAAAGAGGACAAGATGCCCAACAAGTTCAAAAAGGCTCCCAGAGGCCAAAAACATGTCTAAACGCAATAAAATGATGTAAAACATGCCTCAACCAGACAAAAATAGGTTCAAGAGTTCAAAACCCTAGCAGGATAGCCAAACAGGGTAAAAAACCCTAATTTTCAGGCTTAAAAAGGCTCCAACGGGTCACTTTCAATTCATTTTCACACATAGCCTTTTGACGAATCTGTGATTTGAGCTTTAACATTCTAATGAGATGGCACAATGACAACTCCCAATGCACATTTTTGACCAAGTCTGGATATACCAGCTACCACTTGGCATTAGGGCACCGGTAGGTGATCCTTACTTGAGCTTTGTTTTAGTTTTTCGCGTTCATTTAATACTTTTAAACTTAGTTCTTCTACAGCGATGCTATATAGTGCCGCTCAAAAAAAAACTGCACTGCTCGGTGTTCCAAACTGACTCGCCATCACAGATTGTGCCACGGCAGTGGAGTTTGGAGTTTGGAAACAAACTACAAACTCTGACGCTCATGCCCTCGCCAGCGGGGTCATTTTAAAGTGTGACGTGGTGGTTCATTTTTAAACTAGAATCTTGCCAAACTGTGCTGCTCGACAGAAAAGTGCACTACGGCGGTGCTCTTTTAGAGTTTAGCCCTCCAGCGTCGCAGTTTAAAAATTTCAAACTACGACGCCTTCACAGTTAGCGACATTGGGATGGTTTTTTGGATGCTCAGACTAAAAAATTTCAAAAAATTTAACATGGTGACCTTTCCTGATGCAGGACGCGGCAAGGGAGATTTATTCTTGAGAGCACAAATCGCAGGAGATTTTCAGTTACCTGCAAGACTTTAGTGATAGAGAGCAGGATTAGCTACAAGACATGGGATTGTGGTATATTGCATACGCAGCGCTTGTGCATACTCACCTTGGGATGATGTCAGCACTTGTTGAGAGATGGCATAGTGAGACCTCATCCTTCCACCTTCCTACTGGCGAGGCTACCATCACCTTGGAGGACGTGTGGTGGATCCTTAGATTTTTGATTCACGGGCGGCATGTTATTTACAACATGGATGCTAGGCGGGATGCCTATCACATAGTCCTTGCTATAGAGGACGTTATCTATTGTGAGGGTCAGATAGAGCTTGAGCGTCACAGGGCTTTGACCTCTCCCTTCTGCTTGGTGGTTGTGGCTATTATTTCTAGTCTCATTGCCCCAAATCAATGAGGCAAGTATTTCAGTCCTGGTTGGGGGCTCTGCTAGGAGCGGATGGTTCACGATAGACCAATTTGTTTTGCTTGGGGGCATGTTCTTCTAGCCTCACTCTACAAGGACTTACACGAGTATGTTTACCTTGATGGCAGAGCACTCAGAGCAGGTGTTACACTTCTCCACATATGGGCATGGGAGTACATCGCCGTTCTTCGGCCATGAGTCATTGTAGTTTCGATGGGGCCTGATGATCCCCTAGTGTGGCATTATAGAGATGGTGTGTCCTTTACACACACGAGCAAGCACAGAATTCCTCACTGGAGGAGGGTCTTGGATGAGATGCAAGTTTTTACTTGGTGTCCATACCTTGGTCACCTCAGATGGGTCGACGATGCAAAGCATATCTTCTTTACCCGCTAGGACCACTTCATGCAAGGGCGAGAGCATACAATGGTGGAGAGATACCTACCCAGGCTCGTCCAGCGTCAATTCAGTGAGGCACAAGACCAGCCAAATGATGTCTACGTGGCCATATTTTCCTGCACCATGTCACAGGGTTCATGGGGGTGATACATTCCTACCTCTGAGGCCATAGATAGCTTCAGACAATTGGTGGCCCGGCCTTGGGTTTATGATCAGGGACCTATGGATCCAAGGGTTACTCAGGCCTACAGAGATTGGTTTCATCCACCCCTGTGGTTGACCATTCTGGGAGCGCCCTCTACTTGGTGGAGGTTGAGGGGCAGAGGGGGAGGATGAGGATGGAGAGATGGTGATCGGCAGGATCAACTAGTCAGGGTTCCACTTTAGCCGGTCCAGGCTGATGTTTAGATGTAGGACCAGCAGCAGGTGCTAGCCAGGCAGCAAGATCAAGCAAAGGCACCACCATGAGCTAAGGGTGAGGTTCAGCCTCACGTGCAACTCGCACAAACACAGCCAGTAGGGCAGCTAGATTGTCGTGATGCACCAATTACACAGCTACAGGCCCAGGTTTAGACCTTGACAGCAGAGAGGGATCAAGCCAAGGCCGAGAGAGACCAGGCCATTTTGCAAAGGCAGGTCACAGAGACGGGTTGGAGACAGTAGCTGGAGAGCATGGTAGCATCCTCCTCTCAGAGAATAGTGTCCCTTCAGTCTTACAAGGAGGCCATGCAGGAGGCAAACTATTATCGCATGCATTGTCATCAGTCTGTACCTAGAGCAAAGTGGGCCTCAAATTACTCGTAGTGAACTAGTTGCAGACCAGCAGAGGGTCATGGTGACAAAGGTGAGGGTAGCAAACCAGAGGGATAGGCCTCATTTTGATCGAAATGATATACTTTTGTGCCATATGGGCTCATTTTTTATAGTCCGTTGGGCCTTTTTGTACTTATTGACATACATGTACAGTGATCCGATTATTTTGTACTATGACAGTTATCCGATGATGATATATATATGAGATGATGATTTTGATATGATGTGATGTGTATGATTTATTTATGCATGTATGGATGGTTTTATTTCTATATGCTATGCAATCATGTTATGGTGTTATGTGATGTACATATGGATGCATTTCTTTTCTGATGATGTATGCATTATTAATAGATCTATATTATGTTGTTTAATACATGATATGCAAATGGATTTATATGATATGCGATGTGGATGGATGATGATGTATATGATGATGTAATCTATATGATGATTTGTGTATGTTGATGCAAATGATATGATATGTGATATGAAATGGATGATGTAATATGTGAAATGATATGGAGATGATTTATGGTGTATACGTGAAATGATATGTAAAAAATGATTATGGATGGATGTACACTTTTAATGTAATGGATTTTTATGTTCCTATTATGCTTTGAATGCTTATAATGATATGGAATGATTTATGCAATGAAATGCAATGAAATGCAAAAATGATTGCGATGTGGTTATTTATGAGGTGTTCTATATAATATGGATGACTGATGGACGATATGTATGTTTTTATGATTATGTATGATGCAATGTGAATGCAATGGTCATTTTTATATGATATGTGTTGATGATGTAAATGAGATGTTTTTAAGATGCTTAAAATAACAAATATATGTTATCCTAAATATGTTAAATGATAATGTAATGTGTGTGATGCATTTATTGTGATGTGATATAATATATGAAATGATATGTTAATGCAAAGTGGTACAGTGATGCTTTATGTTATGCAAAATGAATGTAATATGAGAGATGACTTTATGATGTTTATGTGATGTGGATATGTATGCTTAAAATGCAATAGATTATCTATAATGCTTATGTACCTATTATGTTTGATTATGCAGTATATGGTAATATGAGATGATTATGAAATGTTTCATGCAAATGAATGTTATGTGATGGTTTATGTGATAGCGCAATATGATGGAAAATAGATGTAATGTGATAAAAAAATGGACTTGCTTATTTATGAAAAATGCTCATAATAATACATTTATATGGAGATGCAATGCATATGTTTCCTATATGATATGTTATGCAATATCCTAATGATTTGTGGATGTAGAATTGATGATGATGATGATGATGATGACTAACTGTCATAGTACCTTGTTAGCGTGAAGAGCAAGAAGGGATGAAAGAGAAGAAGACATTCCAATCAAGACATAAGATGATGAATATGCAAATGATGATGACTACTTGCCAAGGAGTTAGGATTTTTAGAGGGCCAATTTCCTTATGTTTGATAACACATGCGGTACGATGCATCAAGGTATAGAGAACCAGGATGGCGTTGTACCTAGTGTGATGGACTTTAACTTGACAACATAGATAGGAGTATTCTTGTTCACGCTTGACATACATAAACCTTGCTAGGATGCACTTTAGAAATTTTAAACATCTCAGACCAAAACATGGAAAGGTATAACCTATCAATGCAATAGTCAACAAGCTATCCAAAACATCCTCCATACATTCTAATCAAAACAAGTATTTTCCAAGTTATTTTACAAGAACGTCCAACAAGCACAGTAGACAAAAGATAATGATTGTTGCCCCATTCCTATCTCTCTAAGTCCATTTGTTCGGATATCATTGAGAGGTCCTTGGAATCAGTGCAATAAGATGAGTCAAAAGACAAAAACAAGCTGATGTTCTTCAATACCACTAACCAAAAGGGAATGTGTTTTTAAGGATAAGAACCGAAACTATTGCCAAAAGGTAATGCCCATTGTAGGAATGATACATTCTAGGACATGTTAGTGGATGGCGGCACGTCATTTCATTTATCCAAAGTGCTCTTTCTAATAAATAATGGCCATTGTAGGAAGGATGCATCCTAGGACATGATGTTATCAGATGATTGAAATGGGATTGATTGGATGATGGGCTATTGACACAAAGAGTTGACCGACTTGTTTACGTACTGACTTTAAATCTGAGACTTGACGTTTTGAGTTTTTACTTTTCACCTGCTAGACTTGTTTCTGATTGTTTCACCAAAGGTTGAGGATGATGGTCGTTTATTATGAGTGATGTTATTGTGGGTGTAAGTGAGATGAGGTGGATGGATTTTTTCAAATATTTGGATGTTTTTGGAGTTTTGCAATGTTTTGAGGTTTTTTATGGTATTTTTTGAGATTTTCAAATGTTTTTATTTTTTATTTTCCAATGTTTTTGGGGTTTTCTGAGATTTTGACCAAGAGACTAACCTAAGGACCTATCCTAGGGGCCTCAAGGGCTGATCAAAAGATTAGCCTTGCCTACGTTATACACGAAAGACCACATAGTTTGACTAATGACTTGACCGATTTACAGATGAAGATATACATGATGAAATGTCAGTTTATTATGACAAAATCCTAAAGGACTGACCTAAGTGTCTCGGGGATGATCAAAGATCAACCTTGCCTACGTTCAAGGCTTAGAGACCTGTAGTTCAACAAGACGACTTTGTTTTACTTTTTGATTGACTTTTGACCTATTTTTTGGATTTTTGATATGTTTTGAATGCTTTTGGATTTTTTGATTTTAGGACTTCAAGAATATACACGAATCTGATCTGCTGAGAACATGCCCCCAGCGTGATGCAATAGACTACTTCGATAAAGGCAGGACAAACTGACCTTGAGGATGGGTCAAGTAGTACTAGGAGGGATCATGATATGAACACAGGACCAAGCTATGGTGCAGATGCGGGTGGATGAGTGATCGATGGAGATTCGAATGCGATGGATAATGGAAATGTAATGAATGGATGATGCAAAACAAGCTATGAAGATCTTGGTGGATGGAAAGTGCTTATTTACACAAGGCGCCTGTTTGCCAGGTTTTCACCAAGGTACTTGTCCAAAGTGCCACCGAAGTGGTTTTCAATAGAGGATGATTTTTCTCTTTACTGTTTTTAATCCTCTTTCTAATTTTTTTGGATTTTTTGCTTTTTTTTGTTTTTTTTGTTGTCACCAAGACGCCTGTTTGCCAGGTTTTTGCCAAGGTAACCGTTTCTTTAGGACATTTTTTTATTTTTTTATTTTTTGGTTCTATACCTTGAAAGATTAGGCATAAAATTTTTTGAGATGAGAGTTATTCATGGGCTCTTGCAGAGGTTCCCCTTCGGGTTTTGATAATTGATATGCCCATGACTTATAGCTTGTTGTGATAACAAATGGTCCCAACTAGTTGGGTTCAAATTTTCTTTTACTATTTGGATTTGGGACGTTCTTTTGATTCTCCTTTAGTACCAATTCTCCAACTTAGAATGTTCTACTTTTGATTTTCTTGTTATAGCTTCTCTTGATTCTATTATGATAGACTTGCAAATGATTTAAAGCGTTTATACACTGCTCATCCAATAGCTCCAACTCATTCAGTCTTGATACTCGGTACTCTTCATCTATGATGAGGTTTTGTAGTGATGTTCTTAGTGATGGGAGCTCGATCTCAATAGGGAGTATTGTTTCTAATCCATAGACCAAAGAGAAAGGGGTAGTACCAGTGGGTGTGCAAATATTGGTTCGATAGGCCTAGAGGACAGGATTGAGCTGTAGATGCCAATCATGACCTGCGTCATTGACTATTTTCTTTAGGATCTTTAGAATGGTTTTATTTGTGGTTTTTGCTTGGCCATTGCCTTGGGGATAGTATGGGGTGGAGAAGCGATGTTGGATTTTGAATTTTTCACACAAGTTGCGGACATCCGGATTCTTGAATGTTGTCCCATTATCTGAGATATTGGCTTGTGGGACACCATAGCGGAAATCGAGATAGTTCAGGATGAACTTTGATATTTGCTTCCCAATTATATACATCATGGGTATGGCTTCCACCTACTTGGTAAAGTACTTAGTGGCTATTATGGTGAACATGTGGCCATTAGATGAAGTGGGAGTGATTTTCCCAATGAGCTCAAATCCCCACTGCGAAAAAGGCCATGTTGTGATGATGGGATGAAGTTCTTGAGCTGGAGCATGAATGAGGTCCCCATGTTGTTGACATTGTAGACACCTTCGGACATAGTCATGTGCCTCTCTTTCCATTGTAGGCAAATAATACCCCATCCTCAGCAATTTCTTGGCTAGGGTCATTCCACTCGAGTGTGAACCACAGATACCGTTATGTACTTCAGTTAAAGAGGTCAATGCCTCCTCAACGTTTAAACAACGTAATAAGGTTCCTTCTATTCTCCTACGATACAAGGTATGTCCTATGATGATGAATCGGGATGCCTTTTTGACAAAGGTTTGTTTTAAGGTTGAGGGTAAGTCGGCAAATATGATGCCTATTCAGAGGTAGGTATAAATGTCATGGTACCAAGGATCACTGGGACGAACGATTTCACACAAATTTTGATTTTGGTACCTCGAATGCGGGCATGAGAAGCTACTCTACCAAGAATTCATGTTTTAGAATGTTGTGAGGAATGTCCAGCAGGGATCCAATTGTTGCCATGGCATCTGCTTCTCTATTGTTGGCTCTGGGTATATGCTCAAATGTGATCTCGATAAAGGATTCCTTGAGAGTTTCCACCAGTTTTTTGTATGGAGTGAGCTTATCATCCTTAGTCTGGTATTCACAGTTCACTTGGTTTATTATCAGTTGAGAGTCTCTGTATACTCTAGGGCCATGATGTGCCATTGCACTTCTATTCTGAGACCTATGGTTAAAGCCTTGTATTCTGCAATGTTGTTGGTGCAGGGGAACTCCAATTTATAGGACCTTGGTATGCAATCCCCTTGTGGGGTGATAAAGAAGACACTGGATCCTGATCCATGTTGTGTGTATGAGCCATCAAAGTAAATTTTCTAGTGGTCGATTATGTTGAGGTTGAAGATGGATTCGTCTGGAAACTTTGAGATGAGAGTATTTTTTGAAAAGATTGGTGCTTCTACAAGCTAATATGTGATGAATTGGCCTTTGATTGCTTTCTACTCTATGTTTTCAATGTCATACTCTAATATTATCATGACCCATTTATCCATCCTTCGAATGAGCATTGCTTTTGATAATAAGTACTTGAGAGGGTCAATTTTGGTGATGAATTTTATTTTGTGTGCCAACATGTAATGTCTAAATTTATGTGAAGTAAACACTACTACTAAACATGCTTTCTTAATGAATGAATAATTTAACTCATGTCCAACCATTGTTCTGTTGATATAATATATGGCCCTTTCTATCCTATTTTCATCGTGTTGAGCTAAGAGAGCACCAAGGGTTGTTGTTGTTGCTAACACATAGAGAATTAATGGTTTTCTTGGGATTGGTGGCATTAGGACAGGTGGTGTAAGTAGATATTCTTTGATCTTATTGAAGGCTTCTTCATACTTGTTATCCCACTTGTATGCTACTCCCTTGTGAAGTAGGCGAGAGTATGGATTCTATTTATCTTCTAGCTATGCTATGAACCTTCGGATGGATTGAAGCCTACCTTGGAGACCTCTCAATTGTTTCAATGTTTTGGGTGCCTCCATCTCAAGGGTTGCTTTTACCTTTGCTGGATCTACCTCAATACCCCTCATTGATACTATGTATCCTAGCAACTTTCTTGATTGTACGTTGAAGATGCACTTCTTTGGATTTAATCAGACCTTGTATTCCTCCAACCTGTCGAAAATGGTGCTCAAAGTTGCTATGTGATCCTTCCTCTTTTTGGATTTGGCTAGTATGTCATCGACATAATCTTTGATAGTTTTATGGATCATGTCATGGAAGATTAATGTCATGGCTCTTTGGTATGTTGCTCATACATTCTTCAAGCCGAATGGCATCATATTCTAGCAGTAAGTCACCCATGGACAAGTGAAGGTCATTTTATGTTGGTCTTCTTTAGCAATCATTATCTGGTTGTATCCTAAGAAACCATCCATCAAGGAAAGCATTTCGTGTCCCGTTGTCATGTCTACGATCATGTCAATGTTAGGCAATGGGAAATCATCTTTTGGACATGCCTTGTTTAAATCCTTGAAATCTATGCAGATTCTGATGACCCCATCGGGTTTTGAGACAGGCACCAAGTTTGACACCCGTTTTGGATAATTTATTGGTCAAATGAATCCTACATCCAATAGCTTCTTTAGTTCCATTTTGACTAGCAGGGCGATCCAAGGGTGCATTTTTCTAAGCTTTTGTCTAATAGGTTTTGCTTAAGGATATATTGTTAGGTGATGAACTACAATTTCCAGATTGAGCCCTGGCATGTCTGCATAGCTTCGTGAAAAGTTAACTTGTCTCTCTCTTAAGAAAGCTGCTAGGAGTTCATGTTCTTCTGACAATAATGATTCTGCATAGAATGTGATGTGTGGGGTTTCCTCTATTCCTAGATTAACTAGATTGCACTTTTCTGCTAGGACTACTAATTTTTCCTGATGTAGAGCTCTGAAAGGAAGATTGAATCCCCCATCCTTAGGTGCCTTGAAGAGGTTTTCACCATTGGATGTGTCCTTTCTTTTACTTTTTCCATGTCGGAGAGTGCCACAGTGTGGTTTTCACTCAAGGACTTAGATATTATTCTTAATTTCTCACTTTTGCAACTGAGGGATTCAATCGTTTCCCCATAATAGGCCTGTGTATCTAGCTCAATGATGAACCTTGCTTTGTGATCCCCACATGGAATGTTGTCCCGTAGTCCCATGAATTCTGAGAGGGCCTCATCATTTTCGAATGTATCAAGAATTGGTGGTCCTTGTTGGTCATAATCGATGAGTTGGGGGTAGACTAGGTGGATTTCATGATTTTGATGGTCTAACTCAAACGATAAGGTGCTAATCATGAGAAGGGTGGTATCCTCGAAGAGCCTAGGTAGGTTGGTTATGGGATCCTCATCATTACTACTACAGACGTCAGTTATGTCAAATGTGAAGTTGTTTATGACTCGACCTGTAGATACGGGTAAGCGAAGTTCGGTTGTGGATAGCTGAGGAGGATTATTGACCTTTCTAACTAGAGGAATTTGGCCACATATGGTTATACTCGAAGGGGTGAATCTGAGGCCAATATTTCTCATTCGCGTCTCCAGAATGATAGGTATTATAAGCCCATTGTCATTTTTTCCAAGTCTCTGGTTTCTGTCATAGCCCATTGTGAGCATCATTTGCTATCCTTTGCTTCTATCATCCATTGGTAGATTGGATGCTAGTCTATCATCTTGGTATAGGAGATGAGATGGGTCCTCCTCTATGACTTCTCATCCAAGATCTCCCCAACTTATGAATTTGGGATATTCTTTAGGGGATGTTTGAGATGTGGAAGCTTTATTTGCTTGTGGACGTCCTCGTGATCTAGGAGATTGTGGTAACTCTCCTACCACAAAAGCATTTTTGGGAATCATGTAGTTTCTGCAACCATTATTCTGGATGATGAGTTTGATATCAGAGATGGTGGGGATGGTGAGTGGCAGGTTTCTTTGCCGCAAAAGTGGAAGCGAGAGTAGTTGGATCAATGTGCAGTGTTGATGGGCCTTCATCATTTTTAGGCACTTGAGGGATTTTGTAGTATTTTGCCTCAAGGTTCTTGCAGTAGGAGAATGGCTCAGGGTCTCCATGGACGATGACCTCTTGTCCTTCATATGTGAATTTGACACATTGATGAAAAGTTGATGCTACCGCTTGCATTGTGTGGATCCATGGACATCCTAGGAGAATGTTATAGGGTAAGTCGAGGTCTAGGACCTGACAGGTGGTTTCCATGATAACTGGTCCTACTTGAATAGGGATTTTGATTGTGCCTTGGGACACTCTTTCCTAATCATCATATGCTCTAATTGTAATACCCTTTCCTTTGTCGATGGAATCCTCTGATATTTTTAACTGTTTAATGAGCTTGAGGGAATAAATATTCAAGCCTGCACCTCCATCCACCAAGACTCACTTGAATTTACTTTTCTGCACTAGGGCCTCTAAATGGAGTGCACAGTTATGTGATGGTTGAGCAGGAAAGTCCTGATTGGAGAACATAAGGAGATTTAGGGTAATGATATTTCCTACCATAGCTTGGAATTGTTCTGCATCAAGACCTGTGGGGACGGTGGATGAAGCCAACGCTTCCTCAAGGATTTTCTTATGGGTAGATGAGATTTTTAGTAACTCCATCATAGAGATTTGTGTTGGGGTTCTGTTTAGCTGATCAAGGACATTGTAACCATTGGGAACATATCTTGAATTTGACATGGAATTTCTATTTGGTTGGGATGATCCTGCAATAGTAACTTTGTCACCTCTTGTGGTGACTCCACAATCGGTATAGGCTCCTTTGACAGTGATTACTGCACAATATTCATCTAAGGAAGCAACAAGATTTTCATATACATGATTTATGTTTTTGTAGGTGCCTTTCCCCTTATCAATGTTATTGTTACCTTTATTGTTATGGTTTGGCATCGGATTCGTGTATATTTTGAGATTCTTATTTCTTGTTGGTTGTTCCACATTTATGATTCTTTGATCAATGAGGTCTTGGACTAAGTTCTTTAACCTCATGCAACTATTCATGGTGTGCCCTTTGATTTTTTGGAAGTCACAGAGTTGATTTTCATTGTACCAAGGAGGTTTAACATCTGATTCTTGGTAGTTCTCGTAGGTGGGAATCTTGATGAGGTTTTCGTTTAGTAATTTCTTCATGATGACTTCAAGTGGTTCACCAAGAGCAGTGTATTTATGTTTGGTGAAGTTCTTGTTTCGTTGGGGAGGTCCTCTTTGTTCATTGACATTATTGATTGCTTGGTTGTTTGGTTGTGTTGTTGTGCTTGCTTGATAATGGTTTTGTTTTTGAGGTGCGGGTGTGTTTTGTCGAGGGGCACTGATGACAACTTTGGCATCGATGACACCATCGTTGGTAATATTTTTGTTTCTTTCCCATGTGTGAGGTTTGTCATTGTAATTAGTAGGTGGGAAATTATTTTGTTGTTCAGGATATGAAGTTGATCCTCCAGGTTGTGTCATAAGGGCTCATTCGATGTTGAGCGCCTTAGAAATCAACTGGTCGTATGTGGTGATCCCTTGGACCTTGAGATGGAATGCCAAGAGGCCGTCAAGGTTGGATATGATGGTGCACACTTATTGTTCCTCGGGCATGACCCATTTACTCTGATTGGCCTTGGATCACCATCATTGTAGGAATGATGTGAATGATTCATTCTTACCTTGTTTCAAAGCTGATAGTTCTTCAAGACCAACATCCATGGTGATATTACATGTGCATTTTTTTTATGAATGCATATATGATTTCTTAGAATGTCTTGATGTATGTGGGTAGGTGAGAGAACCATTCCATAGCATGGCTAGCCAAACTCCTAGGAAATAGCTGCATCAGATAGGTATCATCATATGCGACTTCCATGCAGTGAACCCAGAATTCCCTGATGTGATCTTCAGGGTTTCTCGTTCCACAATACTTGTCAAATTTGGGGATCTCAAATCCCTTCAATGGTTTCATCACAAGGTTCTTGTCAAATGGGTAAGGACACAAGTTACTAGATGTTCTTGTGGTTCACCCTGATTGAAGATCGAGCACTTGTTGTGAGAGCAACCTGATTTGTGTTGTCACATCATTTTGCAGATCAGAAGGTGGGATGAAAGTGTTCTGAGGTGGTTCGCTGGTGGGTGTGATGGGTGGATTGGTTGATGGCATTTGCACATTTTTTTGAGCCATGTATGCTTGCACTTGTTGTTGTATAAACAATGCTTGTTGTTGGTCTTGTTGTTGTGCTAGGATTGCTTGTTGTTGAGCCTGTTGTTGTGCTTATTGTTGTACCAATAATGCCTATTGTTGGGCTGCTAATTGGGTTGCTTCTTGTTGCTCTTGCTATTGTTTTATTGCTTGTTGGTATGCTTGTAGTTGTGCTACTTGTTTTTGTACAAGATATTGCACTTGTGCCTATGCTTGTTGTGCTTGATATAGGGCGTGTGCCTGAGCTTGAGCTTGAGCTTGTGCTTGTGCTTGTGTAGCTTGAGCAGCTTGTTGTTGTTGTTGTTGCAATAAGGCTTGGGCTTGTGTGACCTTTTGTTCTTGTAGTGTGGCTTGGGCTACTTGAATAGCTTGTGCAGCTTGAGCGGCTTGCTGAGCAACTAGTTGTGTGGCTTGCTGAGTAGCTAGTTGTGCGGCTTTTTTCTTTTGTACTTGCAGAAATGCCTTTTGATAAGCAACTTGTTGAGCAGCTTGCAATGCCATACTATATTGGCTAGATATATTAGATCTTGATGGTGGTGGAGGTGGAGGTGGATTTAGAATGGTGCTTGTGGTACTAGTGAGAGATGATTTTGTGTTGGTGATGTGAGTAGTGGATGATGCAATTGATGTGGTTGGTCCTTGAGAGACCATTTTTTGAGATGTTAGTGGGGTTGATGATGTTGTGATTGCTTGTGTAGTTGTCATCTTTTGTTGCAATGTTGATGACAAGTTTTGAGAGTTTGGTGTGATGTTTTGATTGATGTTTGTTTGATTTTGATTGATATTTGGTAAAGGTGGAAGCCCTAAGCCAAGTAGTGGTGTGGACGATGCCAATAATGGTGGAAGAGGTGAAAATGTAAGGGATGTGATTTCTTGAGAAAATGGTGTAGTGTCGAAAATGCCCCCAGGTCCGAACATGTCACCCTCTCCTTCTGAAGTTATGGGGAGAGAGGTTTGGGGTGTTGCGTGAAAGGATGATGATGATGGATCATTTGGATCATGAAAAGTGAGAGGGACATACCTATGTAATGTATTTTGGGGTATGTTTTGTTCCAAAATGGTGTTTGCATCCAAGTCTTGATTATTGACAAGGGGGTGTGTTTGAATGGCATTAAGAAATGCACTTCCCTTATTAACATTAGGTTGATTTGGAGCAAAATATGTTGTGATCTGCGGGATGTTTTGAGTGATGCTTTGGGATGGGGGTGTAGATGAGATGGGGAGTGTGGATGAAATTAGAGGTATGACCTCCAAAGATGGTTCCACTATAGAGCTCACGTCAAAATCAGAAGGTAGTTTGGCTCCTTGTTTTTCTAGTTCGAGCATGTATAGTGAAGGGTTAAGCCTCATCATGATATTGATGGTCTTATGGTTCTCCGGATTTTGGATCATTTCAGTGATTTCTTCATGTGACATCCTAAAGGTAAGATCTTCTTCTTGGCTTTCCTCTTGCAGATTTTGTGATGATGAGAGAAAGTTAGTCAAAGGATTGCTTGATTCGACGGGATTCATTTCGGAGTTTGTTTGGCTTAGGTCACTTGAAGCGAGTGTTTCTTTGTCGGCTTCCATGTTCTTCTTGTGTTGAGATCTAGTATGCACCATAAAATAGGGATCAATTTTTAAGAATATGGGAGATGAATCTCTAATTCTTTGGATTGATATATCTTTAGGCACAAAAGAGAAAAATTTAGGATGATGCTAAGATCAAAGGATGATAATGATATGGGTGTTAGATGGATGTTTTGATGGATGATTGGAACTCTTTTGAGAAAATCTTGAAGGGTATGTCAAAATTTAGGACTTGATTTAGGATTGATTTGTTTTGGATTTGGATTTTGGTGAATTCATGAACTCTAAGAGGTTGGATGTTGTCCTAGAGTTAAATTGTTCACAAGATGCTAATTTGTCTAGGTGTGAGAAGAAGGATTCATCTAAACACTCCTATCCAAACAAGATGATTTTGATAATGAACTCTTAAATCCCTAGATGTTGGATGTTATCAAGGGATGAATTTGTTCAAAATTTTTGATAATTTGATCAAATATGTGGAGAAGGATGCATCTACACACATTCAATCAAACAAGGTGATTTTGGATTAATTTCAAATGATTTGCCCAAAATTTTAACATGAAGGATTTTTTCAAGACTTTCAAAAAGTTGTTGATGAGATGATTTTGGTTTTGATGTCTAAGGATGAATGAGGGTTTTGATTTTTTATCCTAGGATGTACCTAAGAAGACACTTTGTTTACTAGACCTCAATATTGAAGAACATACAATACTTCTAGGGACCTCTATAACTAAGAAGTGGCTCAAATTGAGCATACATTTCCAGATTGTTCAAAGGGATGAGTCTATAGAACCTTGTAAATTTTTTGCTTATCTGGATATGTTGCTTTTTATTGCACTTCCTAATGTATTTCTTGATGACCTTTCGAGTGTGGCTCCTAAATTTTGAACTTTGACTCAAGGATTTTCGTTTTGGGATTTTGACTTTCTTAGAAATCATGAAGTTTCAACACATGTGAGAGCCAATTTTTGTTATCTTTGCTTAGTGACTTTGTTTTACCACAAACACTTATTTGATTAGGTTTCCAAACTATATGTCCAATGTCTTAATTTCTTTGAATCCCACAAAGCATGTTATGTGGAAATTTTATGAATTCAAGGCAAGGGTTACCTATTATTTATCTTTAGTAGGCAAATTGAGATGTAAGTTCAAGTGTTTAGAAACCTCTAAGGATGTGAATCCCAAGGGCAAGCAATAACACATGAATTTGGTCAATTGTATTTGCCTCCTAAAGGGTTTGAAATTCTAATGATGATGTTAAGTGTTTGTTTCCAACATGTTTTCAAACAAGCAAAGCATTTTGTAACCAAGAATAAGCACAACCTTATGGATATGAGAGGCAATATTTGTTGAGTCTCCACTTGGACAAGTCTAGCTACGCTTATCTTTAGTGAATGGTTAGATGGTTGACCTCACTGGTTGATGTTGCACTCACTTATACGGGGCATCCAAGCATCAACACCCCTAAAACTCCCATGGCATGCTTTCCATTTCTACTAAAAGACCGTAAAAGTGTGGGGAAACTTGAAAACAACCATTCTTGCACCAACAAATAGATCAAGGATTTTGGCAACTCTAAAACATGGGTTTTAATTAGGACTTTTCATTCGTAGGAGTTGACCCAACGTGGCGAGAGACCATATTTTCCCTTCTTGTCGGAGCCAACCGTGCGATATTTGTGTTTATTCCAATACCCACATTTATATCCCGGCTGGAAATACTCTCGGGTTCAGAGTGTTGCCGATTGAGTCGTTCCCTTGGGTGAGTATTTTTTCCCCAAGGCAAGCCCTCTAAGATAAACAATAGCAAGTAAATGTATTCATAGTTCGATCAACCTTTGTTTAGAAACAAAGGGAGAACATATGCAATAAATTTACTCACACTCGCACAATTTGTTCAATTTTAAACCCAAATTGAAGTGTGTATGGGCAATTATTTACGCAACTTAATGTCACCAAAATCCTTTTGATTCTCAAGATCGTCGTGAGGCACGAGAGAAGTGCATACGTCTTTTGATGATATTACTTTGGGCACGTAATTGCAAAACAATGTAAACACTTGTTTATTTTAGATCCTCAAACAAAAGTGAATTCATTTTAAAGCACCAAAGTAAGTGTGACAATTCGCTTTGTTCAATTTTTAATCCCAAAACAAACTTTAGTAAATTTGAGTCCTAATGTTCGTTTTAAGCCTTTTTGTAACAAGAATTCAAAAGTTCTTTTTAAAGCCCAAACGAAATTAGTAAGTCCTAAGCATAAAAAAATGACAAATTTTCTTTAAGAGGAATAATGAATCCTCTCAAGAGTGTTAAAAAAACACTAGAGTGTTTAAAAACACTTGTTTTTGTGAAATGAAATCATCATGCTTCTCTTCCTTTTCATATTTGATCAATCCAACCTACAATAAAAATTAGTTATATTCTACAAACAAAGGTCAAAAAAGGCAGAAAACAGATAGAAGAACCATAATTTTTAAAAAAAAGAACATGCTATAAATAAAATTTCACTTCATACTCCCCTCCAGCAGTGCAATCCACAAAGGTGTCATAGTTTGATTTCCCCAATGGTGCTATATAGTGCTGCTTGCCAGTCAGCGTCGCTCTACAGCCAGGCCAATGAGCATGAAGGCATCACACTTTTAGCCAATGGTGTAGTTTGGGTTTTTGAAATATTTTCACGGGTCTAATTAGTTCAGCGTCGCAGTTTAGAATTCAAATTTTCTGGGCGGGAAGACTGAGGCATCGCATTTTGAATTTTTAGCGGTTCCATATAGTGACGCTGAAGAACCAGCCGTGCTAAATTGTAAAACCTTGTCCCACAACCTAGAGGACATTGCAACACTGCGGAAGCACAACTAATTTTTTTCCTTAAAAAGAGTAACAATGACGAGTGAAGTAAACTACTCTAACACATACGTCCTCTAGGCCGCACAACGTGTCTACATGTGAAATTCCAAACTTACAAATTATTCTAAAACATAGTACATGGAATTAAATCATGATAACAACATACATCAAAGTAGTAATTCATTGCAAATTAAGTCGAACACATAGGAATGTAATGAGCATATTTCCATAGATACAACACCATATAAACCATATATAAACCATTTAATCCAATGATAAATAAATCATACTTAATGTTACAATTACATCACAAGGTTTCTCCTCGATACAAATGAGGATTACGATTACATAGTGTCCACCGTTACAATGAAATAGAGAAGTACAAATCCATAGAACCACATGAGCTCCTCGAACAAGAAGATCTTGCCATCATGAATAGGAAGAGAATCTCAATAGGGTAAGGAGCACGCCACCCAGCCATATGGTACCCGTAGGCCCAACCCCCATGCTAGGAGATAGTAACAAGTAACCAAGACAACCGACTACCTCTAACACAGGAAAAGTACAAAACCACACTATACCAGTAAATACAAACATAGGGTTACATTACTTCTAGAATCATAGAATCAAGAACAATCATTATACAAAACAAACGATTGTTGTCAAAGGAGGAGTGTCATCACAAAGGTTGCATTGGTTATCCTAAGGAGATCTTCCTAGGTCCCCGACCCCCATCTTGGGTTATCCTGGTAACCTCTTACAAAATTCGGCCCCACATGCACACCAGTGCAGAATCGATTATCTTTCGAGAAGACAAGATAACGATCTTGCCATTCTAGGCCTTCCCGACTCATCTCAAGTCTAACACAAGCCCTTGAGCCAATGAGCGAGGCTAATTATCAAGTTAAATATGTTAACTACCCATTCCCCTAAAGTAGGTTATTTAATTTTCACTGATTACACTGACTTCATGAGTTATCCTGGGACCACTTTGTGTCTTGGCCCTTGTTGAGAGCCACTCCCCTATCGACAACACAATAACTCATTCTACACCCAAGGGTAGACAGTGCACAAACTGATAATAACACAACACAAGAGATAACACATCCCTACGGATGTCCAATACTGAATCCAACTACATGCACTACCCAAGGAAATCTCAAGGAAACTAACAGAAATAACAACCCTGTCACAATTATAATCTAGAAGACTTATATTTTCTCTACAACAAATATTCCCCACCGTGCCCAATTACATAACACTAGAAATTAAAATAAACAATCTCAGGTAATTAAAAGCACTATTATTCAGATTTCCTAAATCCAAAACAATCAATATCGCATATCTAAAATACACCATTTAAACATAATTCCTATTTATAGGTCAACAATGAATTTAAACTAAATGATTACTTTCAATTCACAACTACTCATAAGATTAACTCAAATTCATCAATAAAATAATCAATCACTTCAATTTAATTAATCGTGCTTTTCAAATAATCATTGTATTACTCACACATTAAATAAATATATTTAATATGTATATATATAATTAAATATAATTATATATATCTACATATTAATATATTATTTAATTATAAAATTAATTATACTTTTCCCAAATTCCATTTTAAAATAATTACAATACAATTTCCAAATATATATATATACAATATACACATAATATATAAAATACATATTATAAATAATATGTATATTATATATTATATGTATAACATATATAAATTTTTACAAAATTCGCAATGACTTTGTCCATTTCTACCCCTGCTTTCGCTGCTTCTGCTCTCGTGAATGATGTACAATCTGATGTTTTCGGTGGCGGCCTTCCTCTGGCTTCCTTGCAGGATAATTTTGGATCAAATTTGGCAAGCAAGCATCCTATTCCCGATGTTGTGGCGCAGGGTGTTGGCGCCTGTCTAGGCAATGTTGCAGGAACTTGGGCTGCCAAACGCCCTTGCAAATCGTCCTCAAACCCTTCCTCCAACCGGTCTCCGTTAAATTTTAAAAAGGCCCTTCGTGGTGATTCCTTAGGATTGGATCACTCGCGTGCAGGGCACTCAGGGTTGACTGGAGCGGACTTGCCTTCTCGCGGCTGCGGTTCTCAAAAATCCCCTTTCTCTGTCTATCACTCAGCTTCTGCCCCAGAAATTCATCTAGGCAGCTTTGTCAGTGATAGAGAATAATATTTACAAACTCATGCCTTTATATGTAGATTCACGAAGGTATGGCCAAAGTTATGCGATCTTCACTCCTAGATTAGTTCGAATTGGAAAGAATATCTCACAGATGAAATCAACATTTACCCCACTGCAAGAGGATTCTTCATTTTGGAATTTGAATCGGTGGAAGATAAAGAAATGATACTTAACACCGGGCCGTGGATCTTCCAAGGTGATTTCTTATGCACAAAACCCTGGTTCCCTTCATTCGATCCGCGCAAAGAGACATTTTCCTCTGCTTTTATGTGGGTACGTCTACCTTATCTACCATTGCAGTTTTGGGAAATTGATTGTTTGAAGGCGATTGGCAATGGCTTGGGCAAATACCATAGCATTTCAAATGAAACAATTAATTATGAGAACTCGACCTATGCTCGTCTTTGTGTCGAAATGGATGTTACAAAGGGTCTCCCGGCTAAGATTGTCCTCAAAGTAGGTAATAGGCACTGGTGTCAACCAATTGATTACGAAAGAATTTCCTTAAGATGTAGAAGATGTTTCACAACAAATCATGTAACTGCACAATGTGGAAGGCGTGTTGAGAAGGCCAATGATGCCCCAATCCCCAAACCCTCTTGGTGGGATGGGGTTGATTCTTGCCACTATGTTGTTTCTCCGTCCACACAGAAAGTCACTGTAGCTTCTCTAACTCTTCAAAGATCAGACCCTTTCTTGCACCCCTCCTCCCCGGTTGGGGTGCAAGACCATCCTCAAGAATTAGCGACTAATAAGATGTCAAACCATGCTTCCATTGAGGTCTCTTCCCTGGAGGAACCTACCTCCCATTGCAAGAATATCAAGATCTCATCAGCTTTATCGGTTACTCCAATTGCCTGCATTAAGAGTGAAACTTTGGGTGTAGAAAACAAAGATGGTTTGCATCTTCCTAGAACAGGACAAGAATGGTTAGAGGTAAAAAAGAAGAAAGCTTCAAAGCACTTGTTGACCTCAAGATCCTCTAAGAAAGGAGATAATCTGGATATGAGTTATGCAATTTGATGGCACACCTATTATGGGGTTGTGATATTTGTGTCCCTTTTTTACTTGTCTGCACAACCTGTGTTGTCTTTGTTGCACCCCTTGTGACAAGGGCATGCTTTTAAAATTTTTTATTTCCTTTTATGGGAGCTGCCCCCTTGGCAATACTCACCTATATAAAAAAAAATAACATATATCCATACATAAATATATAATATATATTAAAATAAACATTAAAAACCATTCGTACGAAAATTGCAATGTAGACTGCGCCAGGCATTAATATGGGAGACGGTGTTGTCTATGTCAGCGCCTTCCCCACACATGTGTGGAGCGCACTGCCATAGTAGGCCTGTCCCCACCACTATACAGAGGTGGCGATGGGGTTTAATCCCCAGTGCCTCCAAACAAAAATTAAATTTATTTTAAATTTCTCCATTGCTAATAATTCGTCGTACGATGATTTTTCTCCATTACATTTTAAAATACAAATTTCTATAGGTAATTTACAATATCTTTAATAACTAAAATATATATAAATAATATATATGTATATGTACATATATATTTCAATATATATGTATATGTACATATATATTTCAATATATATGTATATGTACATATATATTTCAATATATATGTATATATATATATTTATATATAAATTTATCCAAGCATTTGCTTAATATGGGCAAATAATTTTCACAGAAGAAGTTTTCTACAGAATTTTCATTTTCCCAAACAAATAAAAGAAATAGGGAAACCAAAACAAACTGATGATTTTCTATAGAGATCTATAATTTCCTTTTGTATATATCTATTTCAAATGATCAATTTACACAAAGGATCTAAAAATGTTCTTCTACAGAGGTTCTTCCATTTTCACGACAATTATTTTAAAGAAAAACCAAAAGCTTCTACAGTAATGAAAATTTATTTCTAAACTTTTCCAATTTGCATTACAGTAATATAAACAACTCATTAAATTCAAATTCACAAAAACAATAAAGGAACCTGTTCCAGAAGAACTGTTGCCTAGAGAGTTGTTGTCGAGCTTCTCTATAACTTCAAATTGCCAATGTTGCCCAAGCTTCCTCTAGTAAAATTGCCACTTTCTAGAACACACAATAAACCAGAGCCAAGAATTCTACAACAAGATTCTAAAATAAAACTCAAACATATCCACAATTTCCTCACAATTTTTTCCACAAAACCCAAACCTTTCCGTGAAAACAACTTCCTTTCCTTTTCTCAATTTTTTCCTTCGAGAATAAAATTCTAACAATTAGATAACCAACTTCTAACTTACAGTTAACACCACAAAATATCTTTTCCCTCAACCACCACAGATATTTTCCAACCACATGCATTTAAAAATTAACAATTTATATATTTCAACAAATTTAAATAATCTTATTTATTTAATTCCCATTAATTAAATAATTAAAATTACTTAATAACATAACTAAATTAAATTTATTTATTTATTTATTCTAAAGTTTTCACATCAATAATACCATAAATTAAATACTTAATCAAATACATATTTTAATCTACAAAATTAAACTTGCACAATAATAAAATACCCAAAACAACGAGGGTAAGGAATATGACCAAGACTCAAACTGATGACACACTATACTAGGGTAAAGGTATGACCAAGTAGCTCGTTACTATCTCCCAATCATTACTGTTGAGTAGTGGACACGCTCAAACTTGTGAAACCAGGTGAAGTCGTTGTCCTATACCTACAAACCTACAACACAAGCAAGAGTCATACATGTATACAAATAGTAATTCATACACACCGTGAAAAGAGAATCGCGGAAATCACAGGGCACTCACAAGCGAGTGATGCAATGCCGTTCTCTTCACCAATACAATGTCACATCAACTGATGAGATAATATATCAATTAAACTACAATAAGCATATATAGCAATGTCATCACAACTACGCATCTATGCAATCATAAAGCATATTAAACATAATCACCATGCATATAATGTATCATCACATCCATATAGTCTATCATCGCTCCACTGTCAGCGATAGAACAGCCATAACATAAAATAAGGTCTAACAAAGTAACTGAGCTATCAAGAAAAACATAACAAAACTGAGGGGTGTCACATAAATAGCGACGTTGAGCTTCCAACGGCAGAGTTTTCCTATAGACAAAGAAAAACACGTAATTTTTGAAAAAACAATGATTAAAGTGTGAGATGCCCTCCTTCTAGCACCAAAATGTCAAACCCCAATCCAAATACCTGCAAAACATAATATACAAACATATTAGGAGATCATATGCAAGTAAGAAGAAGGATTCCCCATGAAATCCATTAGCAAAGTTTTAAATAGGAAATAAAGCAAGAATGAAATGAAAGAACAATAAAGCAAGCTAAATCCTATTGAAAACAATGCAAACTCTTGATCCCATGGGGGAATTGGTGTCAATTTGATGTGAAAATTGGCCCTTTCCCAACTCCAATGCTAGCTTTGATGATTTGATGAAGGATGATGAGTGCTTCAAAACAAAAAATTGCATAACCTAGCTATAAATTCAAAAATATGGATGAACATTGCTAAATATTTGAGCATAGTAAGTTTACTCAAATTGTGGATGTTTAATATGAAGGATGAGCTCTCTATTTATAGAATGTCAAGTTGAAGAGATGTCCCAAATAGAGCAATGTGGGACTAAGAATTAGCTAATGGCAAAGTGCCACTTGTCAACAAGTGAATGGATGAAGGAAGTGCAAGTTTTGAAGAATGTGTCAATAAATGCATATATTTGAATTTTGAATTTGTTGAAATGACATGCAAGAGGGAAAGAAGGTGCATTGAATGCCACTTGGCTCAAGGCAAAATGACTTTGTAGGTGGAGTAAATGCCTTGTTGGAAAGACATAGTCCACTTGGATTTTGAATTCAAATTTGAGGAATATTCCTTATAAGATGCCTTGTTGAAGAAAATAGAGATTTAATAAATCAAATAACTTTATTTTCATGTGCAAGTGGTAAAAGATGGAGGACGGGACATGAGAAGAGATTAAATTAATCAAAGTTAATTAATTTAATGGAAGAGATTAAATTAATCAAGGTTAATTAATTTTATTGAAGGATTGAATGATGTGACCTATTTGACTTAAATTTGTGGATTTATTTAAAACAAATATGAGAAGAATGTGAAAAATGATTAATTAAATAAAGATTTTTTATTTATTTAATTAAAAGAGATTATGTTAGATTAAACTAAATAAGGTTTTAATTTATTTAATTTAGTAGATAGACTTTAGAGATTTAATCAAATAAAATTAATTATTTAATTAAATAGGATAATTAGATCATAATGGTTAATTTAATTATCAAGAAAGGATGGCTTAATTAGATAACCGATTTATTTAATTAAGAGAGGAATATTGATGACCTTAATCAAATAAAGGCATTTGATTAAATGGTTAGACCAAAGGATGACTCAGGATGAAGCGATGTTAGTGGTCAGGATCAGATGTCTAATGTCAATCAGTACATTTTACGTGTCTCCAATTAATAATATTATTCTTATGAAATCATTAATTATATTATTATTATATTATAATTTTAAGAAATATAGAATATATATTCAATATTAATATAGTATTAGTACTATTTTATAATTTCAATATAATTATAATAATTTGTTATCATATTATGATTATGTTATTAGATTAAATTATTATAATTATATTTTGATTATATACTATATTTTAATTTTAATATAATTATAATTATATAATAATTATCATGCTAATAGTTTTTTAAATTTTAATGTTTAAGATATATCTTAAAATGTTGTATATTTAAATATATAATGTAATTAATTATAATATTGAGCATTTACATATTACAATAAAGGTTTATTTAATTTAATGAAGTCATTATGAAAAATAGAAATAAGAATTGAACACATTACATTAAAGATCAAAATGATAAATACATGATTAATACAACAATATTTGTCAATTAATTAATTTTTAAGGCTTTTAGCCTTTCTTGTTCTGCTTTCCTCTTTGCCAGTTGTTTTCCTTCATTTTTTCATATCTGTCATATGTGAAGGGTGGCATTATCTGTAGTCCTTTGAAAAAAGTTACATGTGAAATTGCTACAAATGTCAACCTAGTTCTTTCAATGAATCCTATATCAATTGTAGCTTTTTGGAGTGTCAATCCTTGCGACTTGTGTATTGTTAGAGCCTAAGCTAATCGTAATGGTATATGTTTTGTGCTTACCTTTTGAATTGGTGTAGTTGGTACTATACATGGATGGTGATCATCAAACAGTATTCCAAAGTAGTTGTCAAACTCAACAAGTACATATGATGGTGGTTACAGTGGTACAGTGCCAGGTGAATATACAATATTTCGTATATATCCAAGTGCTCCATTTACAAGTCCTGCTTTTATCCATAATTTTAATGTTAACATTATTGCTGCATTATTATTGAGTAACAATTCCATATCGAATTCATTGTTCCCACCTCCTTCAATGGCACTTAGACTTTTGGCTTATATGGCAATGCTTCATGCAACAAGATTTGACAATGCATATTATTTTATTTTATTATGGTTGTGAACATTTTTATTTGTTGAGAACAAATGAACACTTCTTTCAAATTCTTCATTCTTTGATGCATTGATTCTTGCATTTTTTCTTAACACAAGAAACATCCAATTATCAATTGTGGGGTTCGCATCCTTAATGTTTGTTAGAATTTGATGAAATCTTTGTTGTTCTTGGTTCTATTCATCTTGTTGAAAAACATGACTTAATATAATGACCATTTTGAATTCTTCCCATAGCTCACCTTTTGCTTTCATACGAAGCCCTTTCATTTATTGGAGGTAATTGTGCCAAGTCTCCAAATAAAATCATAGATATGCCTAAATATAAAATATCTAATTAAATTGATAACCATGAGTTTGTATAGAATTAATTATAATATAATTGAATAAAAAATATCCTAATGTAAAGTTAACAAAGTTAGCAATTTGAATCCAAAACTCACCTCCAAAACTTTGATTAGTGTTTTATGGGAATGCTTGTCAGAGCCTAGAATCTATGTTTTCAAACAACCTCTCTCCAAGGAAAATCATTTCATCTATCAATATGTATTTGAGATGTGATATTTCTTCTTGGAAATTTATAATTCTTGTCCCTTCTAGTTCATTGAAATCTCTTATTAGAATTCTTAGCTTTGAATGAATAGTTGAAGCACTAATGTTGAATGTTGCAACTCCACTAGGTGTGAGTAGAAGTAGAGGATATTGTTTGGGAGAAGATAAATTTTCTAGTGCTTGAGTAATGGCACCAATCACGTAAGAGTTACATGTTCTTGCAATGCCTTGAATTATCATGTAGAGGGGCATTTTATTTTCATTTGATTAGTAATGTGATGTGATAATGTTGACCGCTTTATGTTGTTGCCCGCTAAGATTTGTGTAGCCAACACATTGTTGAATATCGTCATGAATGAGGCAACCATTAACTTTCATATTGTTAATGAAATTTATTGCCTCATTTGTATAATTATAACCTTTGAATCCATGACACCAACCTATCTTTCTATCTATATCTCTTCTGACCAACATATCTATCTCTAAAAATTGTAAGATTTGGCCACAATGAAGTCGAGATATAATCTCCCATTCATGTTCTATCATGGTTCCTTCACCATTATCATTCCCTTCGGAATCAAAGTCACCAAGGATGTCATTATTTTTAAGAGGTGTTGTTCATTGTAAATTCCATGGATGATAGTTGAAGTTGTCCCACTTTGCCTCTATTGATTCATTGTCATGATCAATATCCCTTTAAATGTCTCAAAACAGTTTGTAAAGAATCAACTCGGAAAAGAAAAAATCTATCCATTTTTTAGAGCCATGTGCTAGAATCAAATAAAATTTGGGAAACATTCTTACCACGACAACATTTTCTCTTATATTCCATTTGTTTATCCTTTTGTTTTTTTATTAGATATCCATGATTTTTTTGTGTCGATAAGTGATACAACTTCCACACTGAAAAGGCCTATTTTTTATGCATCTATAAATGATGTGGTTTGTTCTTCATTGATATATTCATTATTTAAAACCACATGTTTTAATACCTCATTTGAAAAATTTAAGTTGAAAAACCTTCTACTGCTCTCTGCCAAGGGAAGTTCCAAGAGCATGTGGCTTGTTTCTTGAGCTCCAATATCCCTTTTAACTATTGTTTTGGTGAGAAGCCTCTTATAATCTCTTGCAACTAATTCGTCAAGGTTCTCTATGTTTGCTAGACACATCAACATTTGGTGGTAAGTTTCAAATCTTTTTCTACTTTGGACATACTTTGTGATATATTTAACTACAACATATTTGGCTAGAATAGATTGCCAATCAATATTTTCTCTCCATAACTAGAGTATGTATCGATTATGAGTATATTTTCCTTCATTGATCTCCATTTTCCCAATCAATTATGTCCATATCTGGTGCTCCCTTAATCCATATGATACATGTGTTAAACCTCTATGTTGCCACTCATATTTGCACCATTAATCTATAACATTCATTCCTTTTCAAAGTATCTCATTTTTGAAGTATGTGTGGCATAAATGCATGTATTGTGCTATACTATGGGGGTAGACGATGACATTTTGATTTCACCATGCTTATGCTTCATGAGGATTAGTAGTTGGTGTTCTAGGAATTAATGCTTGTAAATCAAGCCAATATAAATTAGTTGCACTCAAAGTAAAAAAATTGTAGGCGTGCCTATCTAATGAAGCATGCGTTTCAACTGTGCATGACATTTTTTCCAATATGATCTAGTACCTCTCAAACTGGTTCAAAATCGCATCAATTTGTCTACCAAGTGAGATTTTGGCATGTTCTCCATGTGTTTTAAAAGATTGTTTATTGTTATGGGCATGTCTTGTATACTTCTTTTGACAAATATTGCCAATAAAATTTGGGCACAATGTCTCATAATCATATTCATCATGAAATATTAGAATCTCAGATGCTTACCAAAGAGATTGTCTCTATAGTGAAGTAGATGCTTAACGAACTCATGTAGATGTACTCTCCTAAGTCGAGGTTAACCAGTCACATCTGCCATCAAGGAATAATGTTGGAAATATCATATCAAGAAATCATGTTGTTACATATTCATTTATTGGTGATCCACCAATAGTAGGCCAATCAATTAATGTAGTTAGATCTATGGTCAAATTGTTCACCCATTCGTGTATTAATTCCATTTCCCTTTATGTGTTCTATGGTTTCAAAGCCATCAATGTTGTGTGGTCAATAATATTACCCTCATTATTTCAATCAGTGGACCAACATGTAAAACCTAGTTGAGATCTTAATCAAATTCCATGTGTACTATTCTTAGTGTCTTGAAAATATTTTGATCAGAGTCTGTTGATATATCGTCAAGAGCATTTTCATCAATAGTAACATTAGAACAGAACTTGTCATGTTGAATTTTTTATTGAAGTGCTTTATATACTCGTTCTCTATTAATCATGAAGTTATAATTGGTGTCGCGTTGATCCTTTCCACGAACAATAATAAGTGGGATATCTTTAATAGGATGCTATAGTTTTTGGGAGACATTTTCTCTATTTTGGGGAAAGTTTATTGTGTGGCCTTTATATTTAAACTATCCCCCAGTTACATGTGTCACTTGCAAGATTGGAATGACATGTGTAATAAACATTTTGATGAGGGCCACAATACTACAGCCTCATGGGCTTGATTCATTACAACAAAATCAACTCTGAAAAGAAAATCTACTATTCAGAGCGATAATCTGTACTATTAGGGCCACCTCCTACAACCCCCATTTAACCCTTTTTATTTTCCCCAATAACCGCCCTAGAATGTTCTAGAAAGTAAAAATTTCCCCCTTTTGTTTCATGCCAAAAGTCTCGCTGTTTGATTTTTGGCCTAGGAAGAAATTTTTATGAAATTCACTTTTTAGAGGACCAATTTCGCGGGGCCATAACTTTTGATCTGGGTGTCTGATTTGCTATTATTGCATATCGTTGGAAATCTCTCAATGAACTCTACAATGCTTAAATCCATTGTAGGTTAGTTCGACCACCTTTTGAGTTGTTTCAAGGCCTCCAAAGTTTTATATTTGAATTTGAAATTGCAATGGAGAAATTTCTCAGGATGAAAACTTTAATTTCTCCCAAACCGTGTAGGGAATTGAGGTGATTCTTTCGCGACCAAAAATATTTTTTAGCTCTGCTCCTTGGGGTAAATTTTCACGTCCATACGAGCCTATTTTGGCCGACTTACTAAAAATAGTAAGTGCCTATTTTTTGCTATTTTTGACACCTGATAGTCTTATACCCCTTAAGTGCCACCATGGGACTCAAAACAACTAAAGAAAATAAAGAAAACATTTTTTTTGGGTGATGCAAGATTGCCTTGCACCATTGGATGCTCTTGCATCAAACACCTAAGGTAATTTGAAAATTGACCCTGTCACTTCTCAGGAGTTAGACGGAAACCAAGATGGTTAACCTTAGCCTCAAACAACCATGATGAATCTTCAACAAGCCTTCCTCTCCATTTCACCAAGTACTCTGCATATTGCCTGTTTCTTATGCTTCTACCCACACGACTATCTAAGATTTCTTCTATCTCTTCCTTCTCTGAAGTAGGTGCTAGAATTTTCAACTATTCATTTATCGACCCCTCCTCTATATCACCTTCATGATACTCTATCAAATGAACAATGTTTAACACAATAGAAATGTCCATTCCACTAGGCATTTTTACCTCATAAGTATTTCCTGAATCATGCTTCTTCAAAGTCTTGCATGGTCCAAACTTCTTCATCTTTAACTTGTATGTACCAATCGAAAACCTTTCCTCGTGTAAATGAACCATGACTTCACCTCCTATCTGGAACTCCTTATACCTCCATTTTTGATCTGCCTGAGCCTTATATTATGAGTTCATCTTATTGATATGTTTCTCTACCTCTTCGTGCAAATTCTTCAGGTGCTCAGCAAAATCTTCAACCTCAACACTACTCTTCTCCCCCTTATCCATCTTTTGAAGTTTAGAAGAAGTTCTTGGACTACTCCCATATACAATCTAGAATGGTGATTTACCAGTGCTCTTATTGACAAAATTATTGTAAGCAAATTCCACCTATGGTATAATCAAATCGCATCCCTTGGGCTTATCTCCAACTAAGCATCTTAACAGGTTGCCCAAACTCCTATTCACCACCTCTTTTTGTCCATCAGTTTGTGGATGGTGTGCAGAATTGAACTTCAAATCTATCTTCAACTTCTTCCATAATGTCCTCCAAAAATAACCAACAAATTTAGTATCTCTGTCTGAAACTTTACTCTTTGGTAGACCATGTAGTCTCACCACCTCTTTGAAAAAGAACTCTGCAACGTGAATAGCATCACTGGTCTTATGAAATGGAATGAAATGTGCCATCTTTGAAAATCTATCCACCACCACAAATATGGAATCATGCCCTCTCTGTGTCCTTGGCAAGCCAAGAACAAAACCATGCTAATATCCTCCCATGGCCTCTTAGGTACAGGTAATGGTTGATACAATCCAATATTCTGACTTGTTCCTTTCACCATCTAACATACTCTGCAACTTTGTAAAAACTTCTTCACATCTTGTTGTACCTATGGCCAATAATAATTCTCACTGACAAGAGCAATGGTCTTATCTTGACCAAAATGTCTAGCCAATCCTCCACTATGCTTCTCCTTGATTAAATTCTCTCTCATAGAACTCCTGGGAATGCACAATTTGCTTCCTCTAAACAACATCTCATCTTGGATTAATAAATCCAACCATTTCATCCTATCAAATGTAACAGGTTCCAAACAAGCCTTCCAAGCTTCTACAAATTTTGGATCTTCTGGATACAAAATCTTGAGTTCATTGAACCCAACAACCTCTATATTCATCTCTATCAACAAATTTTTCCTTCTACTTAAGGCATCTGCGACATTATTTGACCTTCCACTCCTATGCTTCAAAACAAAATTATAACTCTACAAAAACTCAACCCATTTTAAGTGCCTTTGATTCAACTTTCCTTGACTATTGAGATACTGCAAAGCCTGGTGATCAGTATGTAAAACACATTCTTTTGGAAACAAATAGTGTCTCCATTTCTTCAAAGCCTGAACTATAGAATAAAACTCTTGATCATAGACAGAATATTTCTTCTTGGCATCATTCAACTTCTCACTAAAATAGGCATCAGTCTCACCTTCTTGACTCAAAATAGCTCCTATGGCAATGCCACTAGCATCACAATCTACCTGAAATGCCTTATTGAAATTTGGAAGTGCCAAAACAGTTTGCTTTGTAACTTTCTTCTTCAACATATCCAAACTTTTGGCTGCTTTTGTAGTCCACTTAAACTCTTTTCTATCCCCTCTCATCTTTTTAGTTAGAGGTGCACAAATACTACTAAAATTCTTAATAAACTTTTTGTAAAATTTTCTAGACCATGAAATGATCTTACCTCTGTAACATTCCTCAGGGTAGGCCATTCAATGATAGCTTTCACCTTCTCTAGATCCATTTTAGGACCCTCTATTGAGACAACAAATCCTAGGTACACCAACTCTCTCTTCACAAAACTACATTTCTTCAAATTAATCAATAGCTTCTCCTCCCTTAGCTTCTCAAAAAAAATTCAGATACGCATCAAGTTCTCCTCCAATGTCTTACTAAAAATCAAAATATCATCCAAATAAACAATAAAAAAAATTCCTAAACATTCTTTCAATACCTCATTCATAAGCCACATACAGGTGCTTGGCGCATTGGTTAGCCCAAAGGGCATGACTAGCCACTCGTACAAGCCCTCCTTGGTTTTGAAGGTTGTCTTCCATTCATCTCCTTATCTAATCTGGATATGGTGATATCCACTCTTCAGATCTATCTTCGTGAAGTACTCATCTCCACTCAAACAATCCATAATGCCATCCATTCTCGGCAAGGGAAATCTATACTTGATGGTGATCTTGTCGATGGCTCTAGAATATGTACACATCTGCCATTCCCCATCCTTATTTGGTGCTAGTACTATAGGTAATTCACATGGACTCAAACTCTCTCTGATCAATCCCTTCCACAACAACTCTTGCACTTGTCTGTTCAACTCTTCACTCTCTCCTGGAGTCATACAATGAGCTGCCTTATTCAACAAATTGGCTCCAAGAATTAGGTTCATCTAATGACTAATATTTCTTACAGGAGGCAAACCTTCAGGCGTGTTACCAAAAATAATAGCTTGAAACTCATTCAACAAATCTGAAACCTCTAAGGTACCTCAGTAGTATCTTCTTTATCAACTCTAAGGATCAATGCAAAACACATATGCACATGCTTCATACCTTCTAGGAACTTTCTTCCATCAACCAAACAAATTCTTGCATTACTACATACCTTTTCCTCTGCCTCTTTCAAGGGCTTCAACTTATGACAAACTCCATCCTTTGTTAAAGAATAGGTGTTGGCATGTCCATCATGTATAGCTCGTCGATCAAACTACCACAGTCTGCCTAACAACATATGACAAACATCCATAGGCATAATATCACATAATACCTCATCATGGTAATTTCCAATCTTGAAATTTACCATACATTTTTCATTTACCAAGGCTTTATGGTCCTTCTGCAACCAAGCAATCTGGTATGGGTTCAAATGTCTTCTTCTCTCCAACCGCAACTTACTAACCATTTCTTTTGAAACAAGGATATCAGTACTACCTCCATCAATAATAACATTGCAAACTTTACCTTCACATTTACATTTGGTGCGAAACAAATTCTTACTTTGAGTTGGCTCATTCTCCTCATTCAACAAGGCTCTTCTAGTAGCAAGGACCTCTCCTCTTTTTGCATCCTCAAAATGTGAAGACTTAACATCTTCATCAATATGTGCAACTTGTGCATTACCCTCAGGTCTTCTATTTGTCCTTCCTTGATGTTGAGGACACTCATAGGCTCTATGTCCTTCTTCTCCACACTAGAAACAAGTTCCACAGAAGCCTCCTCTTCCTTGTCCTTGTCCAAATCTTCCCCTTCCTCTTTGGTCTCCATTATTCTGATAATGAGGATGGTAGGTGTTATCTCCTTTCTAGTTCTAGTCACTACTGGAGCCTTCAACTTTATTTTTATCTTCATTTCGACCTCCATATGACCGTCCACCGGTCTTTCCTCCATGGCCTCCACCTTGTTGTTTGTTTTCAAACCTCTTGTTTAGTCGTTCTTCAACCTTTAGAGAAAACTGATAGGCATCCTCAATGGTGGTCATTCTTACCAGTGCTAATACTTCTTGTATGCTCAGCTTCAACCTATTAATATAATAAGAAAATTTCTCTTTATTCACCTCAAAATGTCCCATCTGAATTAGGACCTTGTGAAATTCCTCTATGTATTCTTTCATTGTCCTTGTCCCTTGCCTCAAGCTCTGCATCTTCTTGAGCATCTCCAATTCATAATCGACTAGAATAAATTGTTTCTTTAGTTTTGACACCATTCTGTCTCATCTGGAGATTTTATCTTTGCCTTGTCTTCCTCTTTCTAATTGGACCTCTTTCCACCATATACTGGCATGACCTTTCAATTTTGTCTTTGCAAACCTCACTCTATGAGGATCTTCAATCTTCTTAAACTCAAAAAATTCCTCCATGTCATTAATCCAATCAATCAATTCTTTAGGATTCAGATTTCCACTAAAAGTTGAAACCTCCATTTTAGGTCTCTTCCCAATGCTTGTGATCGCTCACAACAATCTTCTTTCTCCAAGATCCATCGGATCTTGCTCTTCCTCTTCCATTTCCTCTTTCGTTTCATCTTCACTGTCATCTTTGTCTCATTGCACATCTCTTCTTTGAAACTCTTGTTGTAAGGTTTCTAATTGCCTTCTAAGGGCTTTGATTTCATCTCTTGGTGGATCTCTTCCTCCATGACCCCGACCTCTACCTCAGCCATACTGGGCAATTCTTGGAGGCATCTTGAACTCAACCCACACTCATAGGTCCTACTGCAACTACCTCACGTTCGACGCTATGTTACAGGATCAGGAACTCCTATTCTGATACCACTTGATAAGGGCCACAACGCTACTGCCTCATGGGCTTGATTCATTACAACAAAATCAACTCTAAAAAGAAAATCTACTATTCAGAGCCACAATCTATGCTATCAGGGCCACCTCCTATAACCCCCATTTAACCCTTTTTATTTTCCCCAATAACCACCCTAGAATGTTCTAGAAAGTACAAATTTCCCCTTTCTATTTTGGTGCCAAAAGTCCCACTGTTTGATTTCTGGCCTCGGAAGATTTTTTTTATGAAATTCACTTTTTAGAGGACCAACTTCGTGGGGCCATAACTTTTGATTCAGGTGTCCCATTTGCTATTATTGCATATCATTGGAAAGCTCTCGACAAGCTCTACAACACATGAGCCCACTATAGGTCAGTTCAACCACCTTTTGAGTTATTTCAGGGCCTCCAAATTTTTATATATGAATTTGAAGCTACATTGGAGAAATTTCTTGGGACATAAACTTTAATTTCTCCCAAAACGTGCAAGGTATTGAAGTGATTCTTTTGCAACTGGAAATGTTTTTCAACTCTACTCCTTGGGGTAAATTTTCACGTCCATACGAGCCTATTTTGGCTGACTTACTAAAAATAGTAATTGCCCATTTTTCACTATTTTTGACGCTTGACAGTATTATACCCCTTAAGTGTCATCATGGGACTCAAAACAACTAAAGAAAATAAAGAAAACAGTTTTTTTGGGTGATGCAAGATTGCCCTGCACTGTTGAATGCTCCTGCATCATATTTCTTCAACTTGAGTGAGGTTTTCAAGTTCAATCAGTTGGGGACCAAGATCCATATTGTTGGCATTTGAAAATCTATTGTTCCCTTTTTCCTATTTACACCTATTGTAAACTGGGCCTTGTGGCATACGAAAGACTTTTATTCCAACGTAGAGTTCTTGGTAGATATAGCACATTGTTGGCAACATCAACTTATCTATTCACTAACAAAATACCATTTTGAATTCTTTTAAAATCACTGGAAAGCAATCCATTTGGGTTCTCAAATTTATCTCATCTAATTCTGTCGTAGAATGCAAGTTTTGTCAATTTAGATTTGGAGGGGTTTCTACAACATAATCTACTAATTTTGAAGCTTCTTCGTCGATATTAATTTAAATATTTTGCTCATTTACATTTCCTTGGCTCTCCCCTTGTTGTGGAATGCTTTGTTCTCTTTGCTCCTACTCAAAATGAAGTTGTTGCTCAAATGTTCGTTGACATGTATTTCTATTAAGATTTTTGATATTTTGTTCACCTTCTTGTCTTTCCTGTCTTTGTGAAATGGGTTGTTGTGGACTTGTTTGATCACCTATGTTTTGGTTTCTATTTTCTTGTTGCCTACTTTTAGTTCTTTAATTGCTTTGTTTTCACCTTAGATTTTCTTTGTGTGTATCTTTTCTGGTCTATATCATTTTGTTGTTTTTTACGTGCTTCCTTCTCTGCATCAGTCATTTGTTCCTTTCATTGTCTTCGATGGTCATGGTGATACTGTCTTTGGTATTATTTTTTTCTTCATATCCAAAGTTATTTTTAGGTCAACCCATTGCTAAAATACTATATATAATAGTTTAAATTATGTGAGAATATAATTAAAAAATTATGCATATATGTTGTTTATTTCATAAAAAAATATCTAATGCGATAAAATAATTTAACATAGCTATTAAAAAAATTGGGTTATGATAAAGCTTGGGATTATAATTATAATTTTAAATACCCTAACCCAAACTAAATTCCTAACTATAAGTTTAAACCCTAAACATAATCTCATCTTCAATCCAATCCATAACTATAGATGTAAACCTAAGTGTAAACCCTAAACCCTAAACCCTACTATAACTCTATTTCTCAGAACCCTAACTCAAACCATAGGCATAACCCTAAGCCTAACCCTAACACAAATAGTAAAAGGATTTTGAAAATAAAAATAAAATGCATATGATCAAATTTGAATCAAAATATATCAAATAATTGAAAGATAGTTGTTTAGTTTTAAAAATTTATATTCTCTATAAATTTAAAAGTAATTTGTTAATTTTTTGTAAGTTATTGGATGATAAATGCCTAGAATTAATAGTATGTCGTCTTCTTTGTTTGTAGAAATTTTCAAATATTGATGAAGTAATTTGAACTATGTAATCCTAGAGACATTACATAATATATTTATTAATAATTAGATTAATTTAATAAAACCTTTGTATACAGTAAGCGAAATAATGAAACTTGAACTTTGTAACAAATTAAATAGAATTGAGCAATCTAAAAACTTTATTTGAAATTCATTGAAATATGATAACATAAGAAGCATTCTTGTCTTTTGTATACATATAAATATTTTTAACCATGAATATCATGTCTAGCATAATATTCATAGTATCCTAACTGTCTTATTAAATCATTGAAGCATACAACTTCATCACACAGAGCATGAATATTCTCCATTGCTTGGTTCATTGCAACTACATCTCCCTCTTTGATGCTACTTACGTGCAAGCTAGCAATATGAATAACCTTATGTAGCTCAATAGTTTGAGGTTAAACGTTGTTTGCAACTTCCTCAACATTGGTTTCTCCAATATCAATCTAATCAAATGAATCATTAGATCCAATCAATTGCTCAAGGGAGGAATTCGATACAGGGATGTTTGGTGTATACTCATCACATCACTTGTTAATTCTATCACAATGATTTGTATGTAATCATCTAAATCATTTGTTAGTTCTATTATTTCCATTATTTCAACCAAGTTATCCATTACCTATGAATACAAACAAAAAGACATCAATATAATAGAATCTTCAATTTTCAAATTCTATAATTAAAATATATATATGTCTAATACATATGCATGAAACATGAAATACATTTGAATGAAATATAATGAAAATATATACATAATAAAAACTATTATTATTTTAATTTTTCAAACAAATTTTTAATATTAATATTAATATTAACTTAAATATAAAAAATTATAACTTAGTTTAACATATTAATCTTATTAAAACCTATTTCAATAATAAAATAAATCTATAAAAATTATCACCTATTTTAAACTTATTAAAAGTTAATTATAAAATAAAATTTTAATAAATTTATTAAAATCTATTTTTAATTTATAACCCATTTTTAATTATTAAAACCTATTTTAGTAATAAAATAAATATATAAAAATTATAGCCTATTTTAAACTTAGTAAAACCTAATTATAAAATAAATCTTTAAAAAATTATTAAAACCTTAAAAAGAATTGGCAATTACAAAGAAAAAGAAAAAAGATATATTTTTTAGTTTTAAGACTATTGGTTTTGATTTTCAATAAGAAACATATATATAGATTTTTTCTATATAGACAATAAAATATAGCATTAATAATATTCTTATATTAGCATTAATAACATTAATACTAAAATTTAATGCTTTTTTATTTTCTATTAATAATATTATAATTTAATAGTATTCATATAATTTAAATATGAATTAATTAATATTAAAGAAAATGTATTTAATTTTAAAAAAAACTAATAGTATGATAATTATTATCTAATTATAATTATATTAAATTATAATATACTATTAATACTATATTAATATTAAATATATATTCTATATTTATTAAAATTATAATTAAGGATTTAATAATAATATTATTATTATTCTAATATAATATTAATAATATAATATAAGGTTCATGATATAATAATAATATTATATAATATTATATTAGTATTAATCTAATATAATAAGATTATTAAATCTATTATTAATTCAAAGATATAATGTTTTTGATATAAAAAGCAACAAAACTAGGTTGTTGTCTCTTTAATACAAGGCATCAATGACCATCCATAGCAAAGTAACACTAACAGCATAGTAACAGTAGGTCTAAAAACCAAACCATCACCCTAAGCAGATCATATCAAAAACACATCCAAAAACTATCACAAGAACTAAAACTACTAGTTATGTCCATCATGAAAACATGATTCAAAACAGTCTTAACCACGGACCACCAAGGGTCATACCAATCATAAGGAAACATAACAACATTAACAATTTCTTTAGCAAAATAAAAAAATCGAAAGTCAATTCAACCCAGTCAAAAAAATCCCCATAAACCTAATCCTTCTTCCCGTTGCATGGCTTAATTAAAGTTATGGAAGCCCAATCTTCAGTGAGGAACTTAAGAAGTTCCTTGTTGATAGCTTCTTCATCCACATTGTCCATGAACTTGTCCTTCTGCAGCAGACATAAAGTAGTGGTGAACTTGTGCATTATCTTCAGCACAAAATGTGTAACATCCTGCAATCTTTTCTCCAAACTCTCAACTTTTCTTTTGAGTTTTTCAACCTCCTTCCAGATAGAATTTTGTTTACTGCAAGCTTCCTCCATGGGAGCCTTTCCCTCGACAATGTTTGAGGCCCTAGACTTGACCTCCTTAATTCTAATGCTGGCAGGACCCAAGGGACCCCTTTTAAGACTTTCAGGAACATGGGAGGAGCTACTAGCATAAACAAAAAGAGCCTCCTCCCCCACATCATTTTCCTCCTTACTCTTACTCTCACTCCCATCCCCATTGTCATAATTTGAGGCCTCCTTAAAAATCTTCTCTTTTTCTTACTTGATGGCCAGTCTACTTGACCTACGAGGGGTACTAGTCTCCTCGGTGATCTCAATGTCAGAATCAATTTGTTGAAGCCTAAATTTTGTTTTCTTAGAAGCTTTGGCCTTAGTTTTCAGGGTGGGAGCTATTTTTTTTATCCTTTTTCTTCACCACAGGCCCCTAAGAGGGGGATGTGTCCTATGGAGAGGCTTTCGTGGCAGGATTTTTAATGCATTTTTTCTTACTAGGGCCAAGGGTGTCCATAATGCTAGCAGATGAAGGAGCAGAAGAGACCAGAGCCTCATCAACAGTGATGGGCCAAGGAGGGAAAAGGGCAAGGTGGAAATGGTAGAGTATAGACATAAGCCCTTGATGGATAATGGTGAAAATTTTATTTGAGTTCATGGCTTCAACCACATCAAGCACAATACTTTCAAGAGAGTGTAATAGAAAAAACAAAATGGAGATATTTTGGTGGTTTCTAAGGTGATTGAGGAAATTGAAATGGTAGTAGTAATACACATCGTATCTCCCCTCAAGAGTGAAGTACTTCATCACCACCATGAAAATTTTATCCCATGGCTCAGGAAGCACCTCGTGGTCATAGCCCCCACACAGCTTGACATGATTCTCATCACCTCAGAAGAACAGGTTGAGGCTAGTCTGGTCAGCAACTTTGGTGTTTTTCTTCCATTTACGTTGATCCATTACAAGACCCATGGCCTTAGTGATGACCTCCTCATTAATTTCAAAGGAAATTCTTCCCATGGTAACCCTTATGGCATCCCAAGAGGTGACGAATTATTTGGAAAGGCCCTCATCATGGCCAAACATGCATTCCATAAACTGGGAAATTCCACCCTCCTTGCATATATGCAAGATGGTGCCATCTGTCTTCCATTCATCACATTTATCCGGCTCCACATGCACCCAGTCACCACCCATAGCTCCAACACAATTGTTGCGGAGAACTAGAACAGTGAAAGGCAGAAAAATAGCAAAGCAGATACAATAAAAACTAAATTTGGAAAAGGCCATAGAAAAGTGGTCAGAAAAAGGTAACTTGCAACACACTAAAAGATGACAATAAATGCCACATCTCATATCCAGCGCAGGCCTAGTAGTTCCCTCGTGCAAGAAGTCCAAGGCACGATATGAAATGAGAGTGGTAATAAATTTGAACAGCTCAAAGAATCGAACAAAATTCGTAGGGCTAAAAAGATCATTGCAAAAATCGAGGGGGTTCAAAAAATAATGACCCCATCGGTCATTAGGCTCAACTTGACAAGTCCCGATGGTGAACCAATAAAGGAAGTACGCGACACATGGAAAATCATCCCAATCAATCTTCCCACACAATGACCAGTTATTTAAATAAAAACTCCCACCAAATTTACTAACAAAAGTTAGTAAATACCACACCAAGGTTAGAAAGTGTTTTTTAGGAACCATGATGAATTTATTTAAGATCATTTCTTAGAAGTGCCACAGTAGATGGGGACAAAGACTCTTCTTTCCTCCAACACCATAGCCCCTTGAAATCAAGACCTGCCACAACCAGACTGTTAGCAACCACATTTCCTTCCTTGTAGACATGTTGAATGGTGAAATCCTTAAGACCAGTAAGAAGAGAGCGAATGTCTTCAATTATCCCTTGGATGGACCATCCAACTACCATCGTGCCTTTCATGGCTTCCACAATCAACTGCGAGTCACCCTCAATTTCCAAGGACTTGACACCGAGTGACAACACAACTTTAAGGCCCCAGAGGAGCGCCATACTTTCTAACTGATTACTTGTGTGTTCCTTTAGGTTCCCTAAGTAAGCAACAACCAGACAACCATTATGGTCTCTAATGATACCACCCCTAGCAACTTTCCCAGCTCTGACCACCCCATCAAAATTTAGCTTATACCAGGGTGGCTTGGGAGTTTTCCATTTCGTGTTGTTCCTAACAATCTTCTTGGAGTTGTCAAACTTCTGGAAGTCACTAGGCAACTTCCAAATTGTGGCCATAGTTGTATCCCAGCCCATTGGGGGGTAGCTAGGGATCTTCCACTTGCAAATCAAATTTTATCTAGAAGGAGTTTATTAAGGATTATCAGCAGATTGTCCACATTGTTCTCCTTCTCTCTGAAAATCCTATTGTTCCTTTCTTTCCACAGGCGCCAGCAAATATGAGGTGGAATAAGCTGCCAAAGTTGCTTGATTAGAGGGTGATTAGAGGGACACCTCCAATTGAGAATGAATTGTTGAATATTTCTATCAAAAACCCACTAGATGAGCTTTGCAAGACTTTTTGCCAAACTTGGGAAGCAAATTGACAATGGATAAAGAGATGGGAGATTGTTACACTTAAATTTTAGTCTATAATTAATCTAATATAATAATATTAAATCTATTATTAATTCAAATATATAATGTTACATTTAAATTTTAATCTATTGTATCTTTATTTGATTTGATTTTTAGAAAATTATTAATAATCTTATATAATGTTCATGATTTAATAATAATATTATATAATATTATATTAGTATTAATCTAATATAATAATATTATTAAATTTATTATTATTTCAAATACATAATATTACATTTAAATCTTAATCTATTATATGTTTATTTGATTTGATTTTTAGAAAAAAAATTAAGAAATATTCTTTATTTTTTTAATTTCTAAAATTTTGACTTTTTTTTTGTGACAAATGTGTTAACCTCCTATAGGAGCCCATGTTGTCATTGTAGGGTTATGCCTCTCGACATAATAGTTATTTGGTACAATCTATTATTATTGGGAGATATTTTTACCATTACATGAAGGAATTTTGTAGATTGTATTTGATAATTGTTTTGCTTATACCAAACAAGCAACAAATCCCTACCAGTTATGAGACATTAATAAAAAGCTCTCAAAGTATTGCAATGAAAAACACAATGAGTATAAGGAAGCAAAGAGTGATGGTTAGAGCATCGAAAAAAACATAATGTTTGACCAAGATTCACATGCATCCATGGAAGCTAATATTGGTAAACTTGTTTATGTCATGGGTGCTATATTGAGGCCTCAAGACATCAATTTATTTCTTCTCTTGACTTGTATTGAGTAGATTTTTTTCACTCATCTTAGCTTCCTTAGATTTTTGTGCTTTATTTCCACTCTAGGGTTTATCCATATGCTATGAACACAACGTGGAATATTGTGTTGGACAAGCCTAAGATGCCAAAGTAGCAACCACTTTCTCTCTATTATGACTATTTTAAATCTAAACTTTATAAAATTGTGTATTTATTATTAGTGTACACCACTTTAAGTGTTATTTTTTGCACATGTACCTTGTACTTTTGTAAGAATATGGTTGTAAAAATTGTTTTGTGTCCCTAACCCTATAATGTGTATTGGGTTAAGAGTAGTTGGCTTGTGCCTACCTTAACTCTTAAATAATTTACATAATCATTATTATAATCATATGTAGTATTTAGGTCATCCTAGGGGTTATAGTTAAGTATTTAGGTCAACCCGAGTTGTTGCAAGTATGTGCAGTTGGTGTTGTCATTGATGTCAATAAGCTTTGGTGTTATCATTGGTGTCAATTGTATCAAAAGGAGTTTGTTGCAAGGATGTGCATTTGGTATTGAGTTGGTGTTGGCTCTTATGATGCTTTGATTAGTTGTTGGCTCTGATGATGCTTTGATTAGTTGCATTACGTTATCATTAGTAAGTTATTGGTATAAACCTCTAGTGTTTCTTTGATAAGATTATGCCTATGGATGTATGGTTGAATTGTTATGTTGCAGTTGGCTCGGTGGCGATGAGGAAGTGTTGAAGATGTTGAGGATGTGTCTTTGGTAATTTATTTCCAAGTGTTTTTGAGAAAAATTGAATAAAAGAGAAAACAGTGTGTTGTAGTGGTGTTTTGTGTTGCAAAGTAGCATTTTGGTTTGGCTCCACATTTCTTCTATGTTGAAGATCTGCTTGTGTGATTTGGATATGTTGATCAAAGGTGTTCATGTTAGGATAAGTGACATTATAATTGATATCCTAAGTTGATCTATGTGTCTCCACGTTCTTTGTAAAGTGTTCTTGAGGACATAAGGGAAAAAATATTTATTATTTATTTTCTTATGACAAATTGTAATTGCATTCAAAGAGGTAGACCCTTCACGGTGGCGGTTACAAGGTATCCCGAGAGAATATTCTTCTTAGGCATCCAACTTTTTGGGTTGGGGCCACTTGAGTTTGCATGTCCTTGCATGTTATTTGCATGTTTTGCATACTCTTGCATGGTTGAGTGCCCAAGTTTTCATGGTGGTACATGATCTTACATGCAGATGTCGGAGTCGTCCGAGAGTTATGGTGCACATAGGTTTGACTCAATTTGATTGGTTGTGGGTTAGGTGCCCATGTGAAGGCCATGTGATTATTGAATATTTTATTTCATGTTTATGGGTTGTCCACTAAGTGGAGCATGGGTTTTTCTAGATGGTTTTGCTTGTTGTTTTGGGATACCATTTGTGGTATTCTCTCCCATAAACTTCTATATATTGGAGTCTTGAGATGGTGGTTTTGTATGAGTTCTTTGCAAGTTCTTAATATGACAAAGTGTTCCCAGATTACAAAGAGGATTGTCATATTGGTGTACTTCCTTGAAGATTAATACAAACATTGGATCTCTTTGGGTGTGGAGTTTTTTCTTGCAATGGTTTCTCTATGCATATCTTGTGTCACTTGTGTTGATGACTTGTGGTATTGCAGATTTTTATTTCATTGTTGTAATTTTCGATCACTTAATCATTTTATGGTAATGTTGTAAACATAATTTCATATTTACAACCACATATTTAAGTTAATATTGAACTGCAAGCTATACCTTGATTTCCAAAAATTCAAAGGTGTTGCATCTAAAATTTGGTGTGCTAGATCATTGTGCAGAGGAAGGTGTGTTTACCAGTGTGTGAACTATGTATTACAGAGGTGTCTAGGAGAAATGTTTTTTCTCTGCATTTCTTTGCAAAGTGATTTAAGGTATTATAGATCTAGAAGGGTGATGATAGTGTTTGTATCTTTCTTTAGTTGAATTTGTTCATGGTTTGGTGCTTCAAAAGTTGGTTTCTTGAGTTGCAATGTATGACAAAATTATTTGAGTGTGTTGGGTGTGTACATTCTTCAAGTGAAAGTTGTTGCGACAAAATCTGTTGGATTTTAGGATGTTTGTGGAATATCTTAGGTCGTGTTCAAGTGTGGTGTGTGGTCTGCAATTCGTCTTTGGATTTGAGGAAGTGTGTACTTAAATGTTAATGGTGTTAACATAGGTTTGAGTAACCTTGGGTGTTTCCACTAATTGTGGAGTTGCTTTGATATTAGTGGAAGCATGGTGTGGCATGTATGAGTGGTCCTAGCTAAGGTGTGTTATCGTATGCTTTCATTCCTTTCCATCATAGAAATGTTTTGGTGTCGATCGAATTTGAATTTGCATAGTTGAAGTGCATAACCAACCTTGGAGAATGTTTTTAAGGTTGAATATGGTATAAATATGAGATGAGTTGTTGAGGGATAAAAATATAGAAGTGTGTGATGCAAATAATGTGAATTGTAGAGTTGTGAGGTGAAAATTTATGTAGTGAAATGTGAGCTTTCATGTGTTAGATTATTGGATGCAATGAGCAGAAGGTGTCTACAATTCTTTAGTAAGACTACAAAGGTGTTGATAATGTTGTGGTGGAATCTTTTGTTGCATTGAGATGGATTTCTCATTGTAACACTCTTCTCTATCTTCTTTTCTATTATGGCAATGAGTCGTTCTTTCTTTTGGGTAGTGAGCCCTTTGTATTTGGTGTTGATATTACTTTATATTGTGAGCTAATCCTCACTATGTTTTTTCCCTTCTTGGGTTTTCCACATAAATCTAGTGTTTCATTGTGCATGGTGTTGCTTTGGTTTTGTTTCTATTATTTTCTTTCATGATAAATCACTCTAACACATTAAGGGTTAATTGAATAAATGCAGATCTGAATGTTTGTGAGGGTTTGGAAATTTTAAGGTTCAACTGACTCACCTGCCCCCAATTGTCTTGTGCATTCAACATGGGTGGCATCCAAGGCATAATTAGTTATATATGCGAGTTAGTGACTAGTTATTATCATCATGTTGAGTATTGTTTCTTATTGAATACTATTGGAGGTATCCCCCTTGAAGAGGATTAGGAGGTTGTCCCTCAAAGTGCCATGTTATTATCAAGTATTTGCAACATATTTTTTATTATATTATTCTATTACATAAGTTATTTCATTACAAGTAGTATCAAAACATGATCTTTGCACTATGAAAGCAAGACAACTTTTTTTATTTTGGAGGCCATTTTGTGAAATGTATATCTCTCTTATTTTGACACTTTTCTTACTAATTTTAAAGAGTTGTTTAATTTCATATTGAAGCTTCTACACTATAAATTTGAAGGAAATTGGAGTAGAAAAATAGGATTTATATAGAATTAGGGTTTCCATAAATTTTTATTCCAAGGCTTCAATTCAAAGAATGTTTTCCTAATATTTAGAGGGTTGATAAAGGGATAAATTAGACACCTTCAATCTTGAATTGAAGGAATTTGTAGCAGATATAAGAAAGTTAATCAAGAATTAGGAATTTGTAGCAAATATAAGGAAGTTAATCAAGAATTAGGGTTTCCATAAAGTTATCTCTCAAAGCTATGAATTAACAAAATTCTTAGATTTTTTTGGAAGTGTTATCTAGGTCCTATTATTTAACTATAACTTATAAATTTCAAATTGATTTATTTATTTTGTTATTTATTGTGAAATGAGGGTTTCAACCAAAATTTACCCCATAGCTAAAAATTAGTGAAATTATTGGATTTATTTTGGAAAGATATTTTCACAACAAAAAGTAGAAAAAAGAAAAAGAAAAAAATAGAATAACAAGAACAAGAGCAAGAGCAAGAACAAAAAGTAGAAATAGAAGAACAAGAACAATAAGTAGTAGCAAAAAAAGGAAATGAAGAAAAAGTAAAAGAAGAAGAAGAGAAGAAGAAAATGACAATCAAGATTTTATTAGAAGCGTCCATTATTAATTAACATTGAGGACAGTGCTTTTGTAAAGAGAGGGAATACTATGCCCTCACCCTATAGTGTGTATTAGGTTATGATTAGTTAGCTTGTGTCTATATTAACTCTTAAAGTTATATAATCATTATTAAAATTATATAAGAGCTTTTAGGTCATCCTAGAGGTTATAGTTAAGTATCTAAGCTATTGCGGGTGATATCCAAGGCATGATTAGGTATATATAGGAGTTAGTGGCTATTTATTATCACATGTTGATTATTGTTTATTATTCAAGACTATTAGAGGTATCCCCCTAAAAATGGATTAGGAGGTTGTGTTGTGCCCCCTCAAAGTGGCATATTTTTTTCAAGTATTTACAACATATTTTCTATTGCACAAATTGTTCCATTATAAAATGACTCACATCTAGTTTGATTATATGAGAAAAGATCGTTATATCTAGTAGCAAAAGATTATTTATTATTTTTATTTTAACTTAGTTTATGCTTTTTTTTAGATGAAAATTAAATAAGTTAAAATTGATCTCTTTTATTTCAATTCCTTATATATAGAGAGAGAGAGAGAGAAAGAGAGAAATGTAGCCTACAAAAAAGAAAGAAGAAGAATTCTTTATTCTACCTAAATGTTCTCCTAATTAAGAGCTACATTCATTTTCTAGATAGAATATTATTGTTTTTTGTTAAAGGATTAAATAAATTTGAAATATGGGCGGGGGCCCTAGCTCGGTTGGCTAAGTAATTCTGTTGCGGCTCTGCTGGTCACGAGTTCTAGTCTCCCCCGTCCCGTGGTACCGGAGGGCGTGTCGCGCCAGCGCCGCCGGTCACGTTAAAAAGTTTACCAGGCGCACTGCAGTTTATAGGGGGTCGTGCTACCCAATTCCTGCAGTCTAAAAAAAATAAAAAATAAAAAAATAAATTTGAAATAATAGAAAATATAGTAACATATTATGGAAAATTAAAATAGAGACAAGAATGTAGAAAGATACAAGAGGAATTTTTAGAGAGTTGATATAGTACAAATACCAAAGTGATTCACAAATGATAGTGTAACTATACTTGCATCCAAAAGCATTTGAGTCCTTTGTACATAAAGAGATAAAATATAAAGCACATCTACAAATTTTAAAACAAGAACAAAAATACGAACCAATAACACCAATAAATAATATAGGAATATAGAAATGTAACTAAATAATTTTGAATGTAAGCCAAATAAAAATAAATGATGGAAAATATATCAAACAGAATAGATAATGAAACCTCTATATGATTGTTTCACCAATGGTATGTGTAGCTAGATAGAGAGAGAAGGGTTGACTACTTGAGAGCTTGCCAAAATGGTCAAGCCCCAAATATTATCTTCCAACCTCTATGAACAATCATAAACATTAAACTATTTTATTGGATTTGGTATATGCTCTTAAATCTTAATTGCATCTATAATTTAAAGAAAAATATATATAACAAACTATAAATATTAAGTATTTTGGAATACAAAAATATTAATACTTTAATGTGTATGAGAAGAAAAGTAGAATATATGGACTCGTATAATTTTTCTAATGAAATGAAGATAGATGAAATAACATGAATACACATACAAAGAAACCATTGTTATCTTATGAGGAGAAAAGAGGAGACTTTACTAGTATAAAAACTCATAAAGAAACAAATAACATGATATATAGCAAAAGGAGGGTTATAGAAAAATTAAATATCTCAATAGATAGAGTTACACATAGAGATTTAGTTAGAGATTCAAGAATAAATAGCAATAAAATAACTTACAAATAAATATCTCAAAGTGTTGAAATTTTGGAAACAACCAAAATATACTAAAACAACATGATTTTGTAACAAATTGATGAAGGAAAATGGTTAAAAAACATGGATTTAGTGTGCCTAAAATATATTTTTTCCCATGTAAAAATAAAATAATAAATACTTAGATACAAGATTGAGACAACTTCCTCAATGAAATTTGAAGTAAAATTCACTTTAAATACACAATAATATTAGTTTATCATTACCCTATTTAATTACTAATTTAAAAATTATCTACTTCAAAATATTTATTACCATATTGACAACTAATCACCCCAACATAGCCACGAAGATTATTAATTTTGATTTAATAATAACATAATTAATATACTAAATCCCACAAGATTACAAATTATGGTAAAGATAATTAACGACCATAAGTTAGAGTATCCTAAAGATTACAATTAAAATGACCAAAGTGATAAACCTAGTGAATTAAAAGAAGACTCTTTTGAAGCCATATAACCACGTGGAAATGAGATATGATATACACATAAACATTATCATTGTATCAATTTGTCTTGGAATTTCCAAGTAGAGATGTAACACCATTGTCCAATATTTGCTCAATATATTCCATGTCAACATTATTTCCATTAAAAATTTATTAAGCTCATTTTTAGCCTCCCAAACCTCAACAATATTGGAACCACAAATTTGTTTATGATTCAATATTGGAACTAAAAGATTTTTGAATTGGTATTTATTATGTGTTATTGATGCTATCAATCGTACAAACTATTTAATTGAGATATTATAGTTTTTTTCAGTAGTAAAAAGATTTAAATTGTTTTCTAAGTTTGGTAATTTTAATGTGGTATCGGAGGGCGTGTCGTGCCAGCGTCATCGGTCACATGAAAAAAGTTTACTAGCGCACTACAATTTATAGAGGGACAGATACCCGACTGATTCCTATAGTCTGAAAAAAAAAAAACATATGGTTTAAAATAAATAAAAATAGATTGTTAATATAATAATAAAAAAAAAATTAAGATAAGGTATACTCTAATAAAAAAAAAATTGATTAAAATATTGAAACGAATAAAAAATAGATGTGTTCCTAGTTCATTAATTGAAATTGAAGGAGGTTGGTAGAAAGCTAGAAAATTGGTGTTTAAATGTTTGAAAACTAATTTTAGACTTACATAAATGACAAGTGGTGACAAGTGGTGGCAATTGATAAATAGTGCTAGAGACTTACATAATGTGATGGTGGTGTGTATAATGTCATTATAAAATGGAGGAAGAAATAAAAACTAGAAATAGATTTCTAGAATCATATATAAGATTTTGTGGTCTTGATCATCCTTATATGATAAAGAATTATCCAATATGTTGGTGACCTTTAAGTTCTAGAACTTCAAATTTACATATGTTATGTGTCTTCCTTTGTTGATTGTCATGATGCTTGTAGATTCTTGTTACAATGTTCCTTATAAAGATAATGAGGTAAAAATTTATAGGACGAGAGAATATATTATGGTTTCTTGGGAGTTTTCCTCAATCAAACCATAAAAGCATATAGCTCAACCTCCATGAGTGTAGTAAATGGAAACTTGGGGTGTGTGCAAGACTAGGTGCAAAGGACTTTTTTTTTAAAAAGCTTTAAAAGATTTAAATCCTCTAGATGAATCTACAAGTTTTTGTGTTTGTGTTTTAGTATATGGAAGAAGATAATTAGAGGTGAAGGGTTATAATGATGTCATAGAGATTGGGACTGTGAAGTTATATGCTTTGGTAATGGATAAGTATATGGGAGAAGTAATGGTTATGGATGAATGCAAGGAGTTGTAGAGAGTGCTCAAAAATCGTAGAAGAAATATTTAAAAAATCATGGGAGGAAGATAATCAAAATTATAATTTAAAACAAGAAGAGCGAATTCAAAAACTTGTTACACAAGAAGGATTAGATAATGGAATGCAAGAGTCAATCTTGTTGAGATTCAAAATTGTAAAATTGGTATGCTTGTTAGTTATTCAAAAATACCTCAAGAGGCACCTTGTAACTATGCTAAAATAATTTGGTACATGTGAACACTACAATTATGTTAGCGGTTTGGGTCACTACCTCAATCATATTAACATTCAGGCAAACATTAATTCTCCAAAAGTTAAAAATTTGTCAAAAATAGACACTAGATTATTATTAAGTTTGTATGACATCTTGACAAAGGGTTTCTAGGCTTGGAAATTAAATAAATGAATCATAAAACATACTAAGGGAATGAAAACTAAATGAAAATGCATTGACGACTAAAAGTTTTACAAAGTACACAAATTTGGAATAATTTTTGCACCCACTTCAATGAGCTAGTGAAACTAAATAAGCAAACATTATAAAGTTAAATTGTATGAAATAATAACTTGTAATTTGAGGATACAATAAATCAACATGCAATTTATGCCCCTTGTTTCATCTTCACTTTAGTACATGCACTCTTCATCTATAAAATACACACAAACAAAAATAGTTATTTTTTAGCATGGCAAAGTAAAGACATATAGTATGGATGATTTATTAAAACTTGTTCATTCAAAAAAATTGGTGAGATGTTGAAATGGTTTTGCATGGCACAAGGTGCTAATTCCTAACCTGCACACTTTTTGTGAGCCACTTGGCTCTTTCATGCTAGTGTATGTAAGCACTTGGGTGTGGGAGGTTTGTTTGCAACGATAGGGTGTTCTTTTATCAATTTTCCTCTACGATTTTTTCTTTTTGATGTTTCTTCTAGTATGGGCTTTGACATGGTGTCTACAATAGTTTTTGATGTTTTTTTCATTCAATTTGGTGGGTGGTGTGGTCATAGTGTGTGGTGTTCGGGTGCATCTAAGTGATCTTCTTGTTAGTTTTTTTCTCAGTATCTATTTCGATAGATGGCCTCAGTGGGAGGCTCAATCCTTTTGCAAAATGCTCCATTTCAAGAGGTTTTGATGGGGAATGACCCATCATTAACCATACATGTGAACGTGATCTATCTTCTCCACAAATCTCTGAATGGTGAGGGGTCATCACAAAATGGGGGTCCTCGTATTTTGAAGAAAAATCGATGTCAAGAAAGGTGACAAGACTATCATGTTCTAGTAATCCAACTAGAATCGATAGAGGAAGATGCTAACTACCTAGATAATCATGCTTTAATATGCAAGTTTATGGGGCTCTAGGTACCTTTCCCCTCTCTGGAATCCCGGGCTTGTCAAACATGGAGAGTTGAGGGTGAGATGGAGGTGATGTTGGCAACAAACAACTATTTTATGGTTGTTTTCAACTGTCTAGCAGATAGAAATAAGGCTTTCAAGGGAGGGCCTTATTTCTTTAATCAGGTTGGGATTTTCATCAAACCTTGGCATGTTGCCTTTAACCCAGCGGAGGAGCTTTCGTCAAGAGTTCTTGTTTGGATGTGACTTCCCTAGTTCCCATTAGAGTTTTGGAGAAATGATACTCTTAATATGATCACTCTACTATTAAGAAAGCTAGTGGATCCATCCTAGAAAAATCTAGATAAAAAGGTAATTTATTTTACTTGAATTTATATTGAAATTGATTTAAATAAACCATTACCAGACTCTATGGAAATTCAGTTGGGTTCCTCTTCATGGATCCAACAACTAGATTACAAATCCCTTTCATTCCATTATCGGTTTTGTCATGAATATGGACATTTGTAGTGGAGGCATCATAGGCTTAACTCAACAGGGGTACAATCTCTTAGGCCTCCATGTAAGACAACAAATTTTGACAAAGGGAAGGCACCTATCTCAGTGGAGGGTTCAGATAAAGATGGGTTTGTCCCAGTGAAGCCTCACAACAAGGGTAGAGGATGGAAAAGGCCTTTGTAGGATAGTCAAGGTGAAGGGGTGTTCAATCACTTTGAGGTTATTGATGATTTTTTGGAATAACAAGAGGGGTTCCTAGAGGGTCCATGCATTTTGAGTTGGGTAGTTTGGAAATTCATCAAAAGAGTTCCAAGGAGGATGTTATTTTGGGAGGTCCTCTAGATGGGTTTCTTGCAACACAAATGGATGTAAGTCTGATTGTTGGGGTTTCCTATGCTTTTGAGATAATAGAAAATTCTGAGGGAAAATTTTTTGGCATTAGGTGATCTTGCACCCCCATTGGAGAAGGGAGATCTAGACACAAGCAATAGAAACAAGTCTTCACCCAATTTAGGATTGCAATAAAAAATCCTAAAGAGGGGTGTTGTAGATAAATCCTCCAAATTGGGATGAAAGAAGGATCAAGATAAAATTAAGCTCATAGGAGAGGCATTGGTGGAATCTAGGTCAATCAAAACTATTGACTCACACTTCTCCAATTCTCATAAATGGTCATACTCTTTTGGAATGTAAGGGCCTTGAAAAATGACCCTAGAGAAAAGGTTGTCTGATAGCTAATTAGAACTCAATCATTAGATATTTTGTTTCTTCAAGAGACTAAATTATCGATGGATAGTATGTACAATATGGATTTTGAGTTGTGGCGGAGATGTCATTGTCAATGCATAGGTGTGCAAGGCTAAGTAGGGGGAGTTGCATGTTTATGGAATCCCTCAAAGATCTCTCCTTTGCGGTAGCTCTCTAGTAGGTTTTTAATCTTAGGGGTTGCTTCTAGCTTGGAAACAAGTCAGATTATCATTTTTTCTAATGTCTATGCCTCGACTATTTTTTTGATAAAGTCGGTTTATGGTCTCATATTTGTTACATTGGATCCCCTGCTCCTTATCATCCTTGGATCTTGGTTGGTGATCTTAACTCTATTGGCAATTTGGAGGAAAAGAGAGGGGGGAGTGGAAAGACTGGAGCCTTCATCCATTCTTCTCAAAGATAACATTTCTTCTTTGAACCTAGTGGACATAAATCCAAGTAATGGGTTTTTCACATGGAGTAACAGGAGAGGTATCAAAGATTATATTTTAGAGAGGCTAGATATGTTTTTGGTGTCTAGTTATTAGCTTGGCAACAATTGGGTTTCTAGCTCTGAGATACTAGAGTGGCAGGGCTTGGATCACTATATTATTAAATTCTCAACTACTCAAGTAGGGTCTAAAAATAATCCTTCTTTTAAGTTTCAGCTAATGTGGTTATGGGACCCACGATTATATGATCTTATGGTTATTTAGTGGAGAAGAGGTAGACCAACCTTTGGCACGGTGATGTACTCCTTTGTCAAAAGGCTATAATTTGTTAAGCTCCAACTCAAGAGGTGGAATTGACACTACATTGGTAACATCTTTCAGGCTATTTGGTTGCTCAGTCTCGTCTTGATATAATCACTCACCAAATTAGAGAACATGGTCTTTAGAGCTATCCCTCAAAGAGGAGTCAAATTCTTTAAAGGAGGAGGAATGGGAATTGCACAAGGAATCATATTGGAAGCAGAAGGCCCAAATTGGTTGGCTTCAAGGGGGGGAAGAAATATAGCTTTCTTCTTTAACTTAGTCAAGGCTAGAAGGTATGGGAACATGATCCCTTCCCTTGTCTCTTCATGGGGGGTTCAGTTAACTTCCTTAAGTGATATTTCTAGAGAGGCTTCACAACAATTTTTTTCCTTATTCATGGAGGACTTGCCTTGTGTAGAGAAAGAGGAAAACCTTATCTTGGATTGCATCCCTACCTTAGTCCATTTGGAGATGAATGAGGATTTGGTTAAGCCTATTTCTTTAGAGGAACTTGAAGGAATTATTTTTCAAATGAAGAAGGGAAAGGCACCTAGACCTGATGCATTCTTGATGGATTTCTTTTCAGAAATACAAAGAGATTATAAAATACAACTTGTTGGAGGTTGTTTAGGAATCCCATAAGAATAAACAAATTTTAAAAGCAATGAATGCTACCTTCTTAGCTCTTATCCCAAAAAGAGAAGGGGCTAATTCTTTGAACTTGTTTAGACCCACAACTCTTTGCAATATGATATATAAGATCATCTCTAGGTTATTGGTAGAGAGACTCAAGACATCACTGAATAGGCTCATTTCTGAAGAACAAAGTGGTTTTGTGGCTTGCAGACAGATTATGGATGGGGTGGTGATTGCAATGAAGGTCATTCATTCCATGGAAAATTCAAACTATGAGGTAATGTTTATCAAATTGGACATGGCTAAGGCCTATGATCGGGTCAAATGGTTGTTTCTACAAAAATTCCTCTTAAAGTTTGGGTTCAAAGGTGATTGGGTACATTGTAGTTCAACTCAATCGGCTAAGATAATTTTTCAATTGTGTAAGTCCAATATATCACTACAATCCCGAGTATTGCATATTAGCCATATCTTGCATCCATTGTTGCAATTTCATGCTCTTGTTGTTCCCTCTTGTAGAATTTTTTTGTTGGTTTTTGTAGATGGTCCCTAAAGACTTGAGTCCTTGATTGACTTTAACATGGTATCAAAGCTTCAATTTTGTAAAACCCCTTCTTAGATCTAAGGGTGATTTGAGCTTGAGCTTGTTTTGGGTGCACATTAGGGTGAAATGGACCTCACGGTTGAGTCGAGAAGGCCCAAAGACCCCTATTTTCATATAAAATACTTGATATTTGGGCAAAACAATTTCAGGGCCATTTTTAAGGGTTTGGCGGAAGTTGAAGTTAGATTTTATTGCTGATTGAAGTCAGAATTTCTATTTTGGACTCCCAAGCTCATAAATTTTTGCCACGATCTTTGATTTTCACAATTCTTGTGGTGTTGGAAAGGTATTGAGGAGATCTACATTTCTATTCATGCACCTTTTCCAAATTTATTACCATGTATCTTTTATTCATATTCGTGCAATTTTGCATTTTGGTTGATTACTTGGGCATACTAAATTTTGGAGAAGTTTTGTCCACTTGGGAAGGCTTAATTTTTACTATAGATCATATTGGGAGAGGTTACCTTTATTTTGATAATTTCATTCTAAGATATTATTATAATTTTTCCATCTTTGATCCACCTTGGCATTGTAATTCTGGAACACATTTCTAGCATTGTAAACACACTACATATAAAGTAGGAAGCCCCTTGTCTAAATGAGGATGATCTAAATTTTTGTTAAGGATGGAAAAAAGTTCATAAATATTTGGAGGTAATAAGTTGTAAATCTTAGAAAATTTTAAGTGTGTAATGAGCCTTGCTCAAACTGATCACAATTTGCCCCAATTTGCAGCCTTGTAATTTCTTCAAACACTTTGTATGCAATGTGTAGGTGGCTGATATGTTGTTTTCAGTTTGTTGTTTGATGCAAGATTGAATACCAAATGATTTTGAAAGCTTAATAGACTTCTACAACTACTATGCAAGCAATTAGATGAATTACAATGCTCCTATGCAATTTAAAATGCATTCCAATGAAGAACTTAAGTGCATAAAGTGCATCTACAGCCAAGAGGCATTTGGACAAACAATTGGCATGCATCCTATCATGTCATTTAAATGAACATTGCAATTATATATGCCTCCTCAAGTTTGATATGCTTATTGTAATATAAACTCCCAACATAAGTTGATACAATAACCAAGTCTCTTGGTTTTACATCATCATGCACAAATTAAAGTTCAAATTTGATATGCAAAGACAATTACAGCAACATACTAAAACTTATGAAATAGCTTATGAAAATGATCTCCCAAATCAATGCCAAAGGATGCCTTACAAATCCAGCAAGGAGAACTATAATGAATTGGTTAAATAAATGTAATGACTGCAAATTTGTGTAAAAATCCTGGGAATAGCTGGCAGCCTATATGAAGAATTCGATTCTCATTGACTACATATTGAATTTGCCTTCCAAACACTAGCACCTGGCCTCCTTAACACCCAACAATGACTCTCAATTTTATTTGGATTTTTCCCAGCTGTCTTCCATGAAATCGCCCTCCCAGCAAGGCCGCCCCTGTCTAGATCAGTTTGATGAAATTAAAATAATCTCCACCAGCTTTGAGTCTTCTCAAGCTCTAAATATAATCTCCATGCCTGTAGAAAGTGGGCGCACCAAACTATGAAGATAATTGACGTGAAAGGAAGACTCCACAAATAAATCTATGCCTCCAATGGCGTCCCAGCTATGACTGCAAATATGAAATATCTGATTTTATATCAGATCTCCTCACAATAAAATATGCCCTTCTACTCAAGGAAAATTGATGTAAAAGGAAAGAAGAATCAACACCAAATAAATAGCTATGAATCTCCAAATCGATTTGCTCCAAAATTGGCCAATGGCCACAAATTTTGCTCTAATGGGAAGTCTGAAGTAACCTCTCCCTCAGCTGCAATAATTCAGGTGATATTTCACACCCTCAAAATTGCTATCAATAGGAAGTTTTTGTTTCCTACGATAAGAAGCAATCTGTAGAAACCCTAGGCTCCACAAGATGAAACAACAACAACAACAACATCCAAATCTGCTTGCTGAGAATGAAGCCCAAGATGTCAATTTCTCCAGAAGCTTCTAGAATATTCTTTTATTTTATTTAAGTGACTTTATAATATATTTTAAAATCAAGTCACTTTATTAAATTAATTAAATATAAGGTCACCTTTTAATTTTAATTTTATTTGATAACCTTATAATTAATTAACTTAATACCACTTAATGATTTAATTAAAGTAACTAATCAGTCATCCTCTTGAAAATCATTATTTTGGACAACTTAATTAATTAAATTAATTAAATCAAATTACCTCCAAAAACGTGGACATTACAAAGTGACATAGTTCCTAACACCTTATGTACTCATGTAAATTCTCACAAGAAGTCTTTATTAGAATTGTGAAACAAGCACAAAACCATAAGCCATTAGATCAAACAACAAACACATACACCTTCCACGCAATAGATCTGCAAACAATATATGCAATATTTCTCAACAAGAAAAATCTACATAAGCAAGAGACTGTAAAAAAGATATGAAAGCTTGAGAGATAATTACAATGATGGTTGAGTGCTTATAAGAGAAAAACCCTAAATGAGAAAGGGATTAGATCATGAAAAGTGTCAACATAACATGAGATGAGACATAATGATCTAATATTAGCTCAACTAATAAAAGCATAAAAACACTCCTAAGTTTAGCATAAGTGCATGAGAATAAATTAGACTAATAATCAATTAAAGATTAATTAATTATTAGCTAATGCATGATAACTCTAACACCCCCCCTTAAGATGAACTTAGGGAGTAGCTAAAATCCCTAAAAATAGAATGCATGATGAGTCCTGACAAACAAGGCCATGTAAGGTACCCATGTACAAACAAAAGATCTCTATAATGTGGAAAAATAGAGAAAACCTCATGGGAAAAACTCCACTCCAAAAAGAGATGAAAGGCGAATGAAGGACTGAAGAAGCCTCCAAATCAAGGTGTGAAGGACTAAGTAGCCTCCAACCAAACAATGTCCTAAAAAAGAGGAACATGTAGAACATCCAGAAGCACGAAACTGTAGAATGCTATCAAAAGATGACTGATAGAGTAATGAAATGAAGAACCTCCAGAAATAGGAATGCAAGAGTGTCCATATGGTAAATGATCCATCTCACCAAAATGCAGGGGTACACGCTACATCTGACAATACATAGGAACAAGAACTAGATACATAGATCACTCAAATGTGAAACCAAGGAATCATTAGCATCAACAGTAGAAACCCCCCATAATGCTGACAAGGGAGAGCCATGACAGGAACATTGAAACTGAGGGAGTCCAAGAAGTGCATGTAGGAGAAACAACCTGCAAATAAAAGGGTGTGCAAACTAGGGAACATATGCATGAGGCAAGAATCACTGGGATTCTCAACTATTGTGGAAGGGACACTCACTTGACAAAGGTGTGATGACAACCAAAGGCAAACATCAACCCCCCAATGACACTTTATATCATAGTGTGAATACAAAAGGCACAACAAGATGTGTGAAATCCCCCAAAACGTATACACCAAAATGGCAATTTATCTTAGTGCATCTACAAAAGAGAATGTACATGAAAAAGATGTCTACAATGCCCAAATAGGACAAAATACTA
>VDFB02008478.1:7998-26561 GCA_007258455.2 Sequoia sempervirens
TTGGACAGAAAAATGTGATATTCTACTTCAAAATATATTAACAGAAGAAAACTGAGAAAAATAGTATTCAAGTATTTTAGAATTTAGGCTGTTTTGCTTCAGTCATCCATATCAAAATGTTCTAATATTGATGCACCGAGCTTTTGTTGGAAGATAGGTCTGCAATATGATGTAAATTTTTTTCCAAGTGCTAAATACATTTCTCCTCTTCCAAGTTTTAAGTGGTTCTTTGTTGTAGTTAGATTAATTTATTTTTATACATCTGACCATGGACAAATGTAGGCAGGATGTTGAAGGTGCTGCTTTATGGTTATAAGCTTCACATGATGAGCTCTGGCGTCCTATTACAGATATGAATTGGTTTGAAAAATATGATATTCTTCTGCCAGGTGTATTAACGAAGAGTACTGAGAAAATTAACATTTGAAGGAGCAGCTGGAGTGATTTCTTTCTGAGTTGTAATATTGTGGCCGCCCACTCTTCTGTAATCTATTAAACAATGTTAGGTGTAAATGATGATATTTGTGATTTTTTATTATGAAGGCAACAAGATCGACAATAAGCATCATTGTGTGAATTTGTTTGTAACGTGTTTGCCCCCCTTCCTCCATCTCGTGTTTCCTCATTTCTGATGCTCAGGGATGGAGTATTTTTAGTGTTCTAATGTTCTAATTAAACTTCTTAGCTCACCTAAAAGCTCTTTGTGGTCATGTTGGGATATATATGTCTATATATAGGTAGATTTTGATACAGAGTTAGCTTTCTCCGATAATTGTGCTATTGTGTTAGCCATGAGGTTAACCGGATGTCCTACACACGATTAGGTGAATTGACATAGGTTAAATGCGCTGTCGATGAGTTGATGAATTGGGCGGAATATTTTGCCAAACCTGCGAGGGAATTGTGTATGCGTTTGCGCCGTCACATGGTTCTTGAAATGTTACATTATCTTCACGTACTATCTATTCCTTCGTCATCTCCTTACACCAAATGTATCCCCAGCGGACTAGAGGTATACTATTTTCGAGATTCAGCCCGGCAGAGAGTGGACTCTGCAGTCTGCTTCAATATCCAGCGGTTCATCATTTTTTTCCTATTTTGTAGTTGTATGGAATGCAAGTTGCATTCTACGCCGGCGCTGCATTTACTCTTCATCACCGCCAATGTAAGAACTTATATTGCATTTACTCTTCATCACCGCCAATGTATAAACTTATATTTCCTACCAAATATCTGATTTTTGTTTGATTACAATATATTTTCTTATCACCGCTATGTCAATAGTGAAGCACTACTTCTGCACGGTTAGCACTAGACAACACACAGAAGATAGCACTGGACAACACAGAAGAATAATAATACACCAGACTAATAGAAATATACCAGTAAGATTGTTGTTAAGTTGGTTCACTCGTATTTTTGTTTACCGTTTTTCTGTTTCACTATTTCACTTCTATTTACTGTTTTATTTTCTAACCAATTTTTATGCAATTGTTTACAATGTGTTGATTTTCCACTTTATGCATCTTTCTGTGAGGGATTTTTGCTTGTATTAAACAGTTTTAGACCTAATCTATTTTACATGTTCCCGTCAATGGGTACCTCTCAAACATAGGGTTTAAGCATATTGATCTCTGCACTGGTTCTCCATTTGGGATGATGACCCTCCAACCATGCACATAAATTTTCTTATATTACCTCTACCCCTCTTCTCCAAAAACATCAATACCCATTATAACTAACAACTTCCCAAAACCATGTTAGCTATAGGATAGAAAATATAGACACCAAACCATCTAGATGAACCACATAAATGGAATTTTCCCATTATAACTTACAAAATTCCCAAAACCATGTTTGTTATTATTAGCCTAGAATATAGATGCAGCGGTGACACAAAATCGCGAACTTCCAAGAAACATATCATAATTTTAAATTGTACCAAAACCACATTTTGATATATTTCGAGAAGTTTGTTATTAAGAATGAAAAATCAACACAAATAAATATTAGCCACACTGGTTGCGCATTTATAGATAACTTAATGGCTTGATGCGCGATTGTTGATCTTGGAGTGAATTCTGACGATGTTGCAGGTGTGACATAGAAAAAAATCATCATGTTGTCTACACAACATGCAAAAAATTGTAAATAAAAATCATTTAATATTATGTCAAAAATTGTCTTACAACTGTCCTCACAGTATGGAATGAAACACATGTGTGCTCTAGCAAATATCTGTAACAGAGGTATTGGAGTGGATACCATGGTTGAAGTTTCATCTGAGGCATGCACTCAATTCCTAGCTATGAAATGGAGTTCACTCATGGTTGGTCAAAATTGAATGATCGCTCATAATGCAAATATGATCTTAAGACAGATTTCCCTGTACTTATGTAAATATCATCTTAATCTATTTCAGATTGATAATTAAGCTGAAATTAGAGCATTCACTAGAACTTATTATAGATATTATTGTAAGTCTACTTTGAAGCTTTGTTTCCACCATACTGTTTAATGTAATGCCATAGCAGTGATTATAAACACTATTATTTGAAAGATTTTTTCAAATCATACATCATCATTTTTAGAATTGGAAAAGATACAACTGCTTTTCTGATGGCCATGCTCTGTTTCTGTCTATTCAAGTTTGTATGCTTTTCATTTCAACAAATGGTAACAATATGTAACAAGGTTGAAATTGTTCATTGTTCATGGGCTATGCAAGATTTCCCTATTTTCAATTGTATCTATTTTAGTATTTCATGACTATTATTTATTCTTGAAAATGTTGCTTTTTCTTTGTTTTTTTCTAAAAATTCTTTGGTTAGTTTGAATAGGCTTTCCTCTTTTACTAATTCTATCTCAAAATGTTTCTTCAATTTGAAAATACAATTATTATACAATTTGTGATTGACGTACATCAGTATATAATTAAAAGAGGATTAACCTAGGTTGTTGTACTTGTAGGTTCCTTGGTAGACATGTACACAAAATGCCTCAAAGAAATGCAATAGAATGTTTGTAGGATATGCACAAAATGGGCTTGTCGAAGGGATTTGAAAGCTTTCAAGAAAATGCAAATGGCACAATTAAATCAAATCTCTACAACCTTTGCCAGCACCTTCCAGTCCAGCAAAAACTGAGCTTTGGAATAGGGCATGCACATCCGGCAGAGCATAATCAAATACTGGAGTTCTATCAGAGATTGTAGTTGTGAGTGCCTAGTGGATATTAATTCAAAATGTAAAAGCATACCCAAGGGTCAAAATGCCTCAAAAGTTGATTCAAAACTTAAGTGAACCTTATTCTTTCTGACATGAAATGATAAATCTATGTCTAAAGTCGGATCAATTGTACAATAAATCCCACCAAACAAGAAGGATAGCCCCATGCACAAAGTTGACGAATACTTGATATTTGAATTGAAGAATGAAATACTACAAACATAATGTCATAAACAATAAATTTCTAAGCACTTAAACCTTTACAGAAATCCAAAAAACTCAGAAGTGCTTCATTCACAAAAAACTTAGAAGAAAATTCAGCTTTTGTCATTTCCAGTAAATGTTAGATCAGTTTAATGTATTTAGTTTATGTTATGGTTTTCAATGGCAGTTTTTGTCAGAACGGTTGTTATTTAAGTCATGATAATAGGGCTTTTAGTATCATTGGGCATCCTGTATTTCCACCAGTGCATTGATGAGGCTTGGTTCAAGCACTTCTTTTTGTGTTTGCCCATAATGTTATAAGGATATTCTAGAATTGTCCATAACCAATACAGGTAAAAAGCAGTGAATTATATATCAGAGTTCCATTTTTAGCTCTACAAAAATGAAAGATAAAGAAATCTCAAGCCAAAAATATATTTAATGCCCATTCACCATTTCATTGAAAGCAATAAATGATATTAATTAGAAAACATTAAGGTTCTGAAACAACTCATCTAGTGATATTCAATTGATTTAATAGCTTCCAGCACAAAGATTATTTTTGAATAGTCATCACATAGTTCAAGTGAAAGAAAAATGTATCTTTACATTAAAGAATTTAATAGTTGAATTTCCATCATTGGACACAAATACTGAAAGAATGAAATCTGATTTTTGCAATCGACAATATCTAAATTGTAAATTAACCTGCTAAATAAAAAAATACCAAAGAGAATGCGGAACATCCATCATCATGTATCACATATACATCTGAAGCTGACTCTTATGCATGAGATTCTGGTGTCTACAATCGTGCAGACTGGGACATCAATTATGAAAAATCGTGTAATAACATCTCTTCTTGAATTGGCTTATTCATATTCTCAAAAGCTTCTTTCCAATAAATGTGACTTGCTCTGATTCAATACCTTGATCATGGAATACAAATGAAGGTCTCTCTTCCTGCAGGACTATTAGACTAGAATTGTACTCATACTCACGGAAAAGAGGTCTCTTGCTGCTCAAGTCACAGGAAAGAGATTTCAGCAATTGAATTCTTGAAAGAAAGCGATGCCCATTCAAGGAACCAGAAAGGATAGCTTAATACCTGAAAAAATAGTATGTGCACTGAGAGAAATGGAAGTTTGTCAAAGAATGAGTAACCGTTCACAACTAGTGACACATATTACATTACATATAGAGAAGGCATAAAAGGCATTGTACCATAATTGAAGGGAAGAAATCGGTTCCCAAGACCACAAGCGCAGGAGGGTGTGTTTACATTGGCCCTTTGAAGGCTTCCCCCCCATTGGTTATGTAGCATCCTGGCTATTGCAGACTTGCAATGAGGATCAAACAAAAAGAAAAGATGGAACTTTCTTAGCAGATGTATTGAGATGTATTTGATTCTATATAATTCAGTTCAACATCTTATAATTCAGTTCAATATCTTATAATTATGACTGCATTCATGTCAAGCCATGATATTGTTAATCTGTACACTAATGAAAGCTCTCTTGATTAACTCTGCAATTAACTGCAACTTGGCCAGTGAACCATAGCTCATGACAAAAATTTATCTAACTACACTGCTTGGTGTTAGTAGTTTATAATCTATACTAAATGTTGGGTTGTAACCTGAGAATTCTTGAGGCATAATAATAGTAAGCTGCTTAATTTTGGGGATTCTAATTTTTCTAAGTTCCATGATGTCGAGGAATAGCAGGAGCTTGGCAATTACTTGGTTGACATCTACAATGTAAAGCTTCTTCGTGTAGAAGAAGCAAGATTTTCTAGAAATAATTCAGATGATTCTTCGTTGAGTATTTGTTCAATGGCCCCTCAAATCTCCATTTTCTGAATTTTTCATAATAAAACGAAGTGCTATCTACTACTTTTCTAACTAGTCCGGATTCAAAAAGAATGAAGACAAAAGATATGCCAAATTAATAAACAGAGTCCTAAAATACTTATAGAGGATCTGAAGATGCTACTAAGAAAAATAGTGTGAATGCCCATAATTTTGCCGTTATGCACTAGAAATCTTCATCTCAGATCTGCTTGATGCTAGAGAACAACTATTAGCTACTCATTGCTGAAGATAATGTTCAATTATTAGTCGAGGATTTTAAATTTTCTGAGTTCCATGGTGCTGAACAATAGCAGGAGCTTGGTAGTAACTTGGTTGGCATCTACAATGTAAAAGTAGCTTCTTGGTGTGGAAGAACGGAGTTTTCTAGAAATAATTCAGATGATTCTTCGTTGAGTATTTGTTCAATGGTCCCTCAAATCTCCATTTTTCTAAAATTCTCATAATAAAAGGAAGTGCAATCTACTACTTTTCTACCTCAAGGAATGCTCACCCTGGGTCATTTCTCTGAGTTTTTAAGTAAAATGCAGTGGTCAATATAAAGGTTTTGTGCTTGAAAGTAGTGATTGTGAAGAGATGTTTCATTGCTGTCCTACAAAAACAAAGGTCATGATAGATTAACAAAAGGATGGGGTCACATATAGAGGTGGAACCAATACACTTTAAAACAATATGAGATTTAAATAAGAAAGAACTCTCCAGTGCTAGATTTACATTGGAGTCTTAAGGTCTTCATCTGAGATCTGTTTGGTGCTAGAAAATAACTATTAGCTACTCATTGCTGAAGATAATGTTCAATCAATACCAAATTGAAACAAAGGTTTGGATTTTATTAATAATGAGGGAAATGCAATGTTTTCTTTCTAAATTAGCATTGTTTTCTGGAGTTGGATGCCCTGTAATTATTTTGCAGAAATGGAATTAATGCCCTAATTGGAATCATTGTAAGGTACCATCATGCAGATCCACTTTGTCTACAATGAAAGAGAAAGTATTTACAGTGCATCCAATTTGTGTTATTAAAGAGAGAACATTGATTTGTATGTTGTTGACTTTGCAGATGGTGCTTTACCTTGCAGAAGAAAGGAGACATTTTGGATGCACAAATATTTCAATGGAACCTTCAAAATTTGCATGGTCAAATTTATACGAGAAACATTTAGACTGCATCATCTTTGGAAATATTGTCATGCTAGGTTAAGGCACTTATAAAAGTGTTTGTTCCTATGTTTTCAGTGCCCATCATCAAATAAAATGCTTACAATACCATGTAAAATACTATGGAATGTTCCATGGGAAGAGTTTCTATCCTTGGAATTAGCAATGGGAAGCTACCAGAAGCCTGCTCATCTAATTTTTCATCTAAAAAGCTTTGAAAAGTCTAAATGCTTTGTTAGAGTTATAAAATCATTGGGAGAAAATGAAGAGGAATGGATAAGTCAAGCGACAATGATCTATTCTTTCATAGAGAACCTTTGGAAGAAAAATCAATCACTCAATAGACTCTCTGGTTTCCAGGTGAGGTCTATGTTCCATTTTATCTGAACCTGATATTCTATTAATCTCTTGTAATAATTAGGCATCCTTTTTTCTAAGGAAATAATAGGAGGGTGTAGTTGGGTAAAAAAAAAGACCTTTCCATTCTCTTTGGTGTTGGAAATGAACACTGGACGGGCTATAAACTTGCACCAAAGCATAATGGTAGGGGAATTTTTTTCAAATGTTATAGTTGGATATGCTCTGGTAGACATATATGCAAGATGTGGAATTGTAGACAAAACACCTAATTTTTTTGACAGAATGCCTCAAAGAGATGTCATCTCATGGAATCACTCAAAATATTTGAATTAATGAAGCACTCTGGAACACATCCTAACATTCTATTTTCAATGGAATAAAGGAGGTTATTTAAACTTTTACACCCTTCTATGTTCAAGTGTTGTAGCTGTGACAGGTTACCAATGAATCAGGGAGGCTATTTAAATCTATACACCCTACCATGTTCAAGTAATGCAGCTGTGACATGTTGCCAATGGAATCAGGGAGCTTATTTAAACGTCCACACCCTTCTATGTTCAAGTGTTGCAGCTATGACAGGTTGCCAAATGAATCAGGGAGCTTATTTAAACGTCCACACCCTTTTATGTTCAAGTGTTGCAGCTGTGATAGGTTGCTAATGGAATCAAGGAGGTTATTTAAATGTCCACACCCTTCTATGTTCAAGTGTTGTGTTGCAGTTGTGACAGGTTGCTAATGAAATCAAGGAGATTATTCAAATTGTGACAATATTTTATTTTTAAGTGTTGCAGTTGTGATAGATTGTCAACAAAATCAAGGAGGTTATTTAAACCTTTAAAATTTCCTATTGTATTCAAGTGTTGCAGCTGTGAGAGGTTGAAAATGGAATTGGAGAGGTTATTTAAACCTTTGCAACTTTCTATTTTCAAGTGTTGCAGATGTGATAGGTTTCCAATGGAATCAGGAAGGTTATTTAAACCTCTACAGTCTTCTATGTTCAAGTGTTGTAGTTGTGACAGGTTGCCAATAGAATCAGGGGGGTTATTTAAACCTTTACACATTTCTATGTTCAAGTGCTATAGCTGTGACAGGTTGCCAATGGAATGAGGGAGGTTATTTAAATCTATACACCCTACCATGTTCAAGTGTTACAATTGTGATAGGTTGCCAATGGAATCAGGAAGGTTATTTAAACGTTCACACCCTTCTATGTTCAAGGTTGCAGCTGTGACAGGTTGCCAATGGAATCAAGGAGAATAACTATTTAGTATTTATTGAATCAGTAATTTGATTCATAGTCACTCAGCCTATAAACTAACAACGTAGTATTATATACAAATGCAAGAAACACAATACTTGTTAAAATACCAACAAGGCCACAATTAACTTTTAAAAACTAATATGCACATAGAAAGGAAAAATTATTCTGTTAAAGTAATCTACAAAAATATTCATCTACATACCCTATCTATAAGCTTGTCAAACAGTAAATCTGATGATGATGATGAGACACCATCCCTTTGTCTTCTTCATTAGCCATTTCAATATCAAGTAGCTGAAATCTCAAGACTGGATCTGGAACAAAGGGCAACAAAAGTTACTACACACTTCGCATCAATTTTTATGTCTTACCAATTCACAAAAGTAAATCAAGAAAGGAATAATGATAGAATCAGATTATCTGAATTTAGAACCAAATACCATATGATGTTCTTGGGTAGTGGTCTGGCAGTAAATTGGCAGGAGATTACCACTGCTAGCCCAAGTCTGATTCTCAAGTACATTTGTGTGGTGAGAATTCCCAGGGTGATGCCATCCCAGGGCTTCAACCCTTCCCAGCCAAGAAAAAGGGGTTCACCTTTAAAAATACAAGTACCAGATTACAAAGTTTAGACCTTCTAATTCAAAATTCAATCTTGCATCTGAAAGTGACCAAAACACTTTCAAAAATAATGTTTCCTTTAAAATCTACCCTACCTTTAAATTCAAAAGTCCTATTTCTTAACCTGTAATATCTCAAAATATGTTTATATGTTTTTTTTCCTTCCAAGAGAAAAATGTTACACCAAAAAATGTTTCTTTCTTTCCAAATAGATCTGATCAGAAAATTGCGATCATAAAAGCAGCAATTCATCCTTTAAGAAAATAAACATCCTAGGTGGGAGAATATATCACATGGAAGAGGATATCTCTGATAATTATGCAACACAATTCCATTGCAATGCAAAGCTCAACTAACTAGCAATATTTATACTTCAAAAATGTCTAGACTAGTTCAAGAAAAGAAGAAAATTTCCAAACTAGTGAAATGCAAATAAAGTATAGAAATTTAGGCCCATATACTCATTTTTATTGCTGGATGAAGACATCTTTAATAATTATGCAGCACATTACCTTTGTAGTGCAAAGCTTAACTACCTAGCAACAAAAATCCTTCAAAAGTGTCTAGAATTAGTTCAAAAAAAGAAGAAAAATGCCAAACCAGTCAATTGCAAATAAAGCATAGAGTTTAGTCCCATATGCTCATTTCATATCACAAAACGTTGCCTACCTCTCATCAACTACCTTAGATGTTGCAACCCTAAGTTGGCTTAGTAAAGACCAAGAATTGACATTGCCCTTAGCCATATCCCTAATGAGAAACTACTAGTCAAATTTTCAAATATCACACTCAACCGACCAGATCATACTGCTAAAGAAATTAGATAGGGCTGTTCAAGAATATTAAGGAATACAAAACCACCCAAGAGAAACATCTTAAAGGAAGTAAACTAGGCATTATAAAAACTTAACAACAATGAGAAGATCATTGTTCTCAAAGTGGACAAAGGGAGTGTCAATATTGTGCTTAAAACCAAGGATTATATTAATAAAATGAGGACCATCTAGAGATCAGCAGAAGCTACTGGTTGGTAAGAAGTGAAACCATGAACAAAACTATATAAGATGTGGCAAAGATCATAAATGAGTCATTGTTGAGCAGTGAACGGAAACAAAGACATAATGCAAAGGCCCAATAATGCCAAGAATATATGGGGTGCCTGATGTGCACAAACTAGTAGCATCCTTGAGACCTAATGTGTATTTGATAAACTCTCCAACACAGAACTTAGCTATATATGTAAAGTATGCCAAGAGATATCCTTCCTTCTCAAAAATCAGGTATGAGATTGTGCTGCAGGCTTGTGCATTAAAGAAAGATCTGGAATTGTTACCGAATGGAGACCAAACACAAATTGGAGAAAGAGGAATAAATTTGAGTGGTGGGCAAAAACAAAGGATACAGATTGCATGGGCTTTATATCAAGATGCAGATATCTATCTTTTTGATGATCCATTTAGTTTTGTTGATGCACATAGTGGGACACAATTTTTTCCAAGTAATTTTATCTAGCCTTTTCCTGTTACAACAATGTCTACTTGGCATTCTGGATTCAAAAATTGTAGTCTATGTAACTCACCAAGTGGAGTTTTTATTTGCTTACTGACCTCATTCTGGTATGTTTGTATTTCTCTATTTACTATTGAGTTGAATAATTAAATATGAGAAGTTACAATTGACAGCTAGCTGTGGGAAGAACCAGGTAATGGCTTCAGGAGTCATGTATCCTAGAGAAGAAACAAAAAGATCCAAGTTCTATTCACAAAGGACATTTTTGTAACTTTTTTTAGGTAATGAGAGATGGTGAGATTACTCAATCTGGAAGATATGATGATATATTACAATCAAGCTCAGATTTTGAGGAATTAGTTGGTTCACATCAAAAAGCATTGAAATCCATTGATGCTATGGAGAAATCTGAGATCCTATCATCAAATGCATTTGTTAAAGAATTGTCATCTAACAATACAGCTAGTGTGAAAGATGTTAACCATAAACAACTCCAGAAGTAGGGTATTGACCAGAACACACAAGAGCTAGAGGAAGAGCACGAATCAGAAAATCATAAGTCAAGAGAAAAAGAAGAAAAACATTTACAGCTTGTGCAAGAAGAAGAAAGAGAGAGTGGCACGGTAAGTGCGTGGGTGTACTGGTCTTATATCACTGTTGCATACATAGGTGTTTTGATACCTATAATCTTATTGGCACAAACATTATTTCACATACTTCAAATAAGTAGCAATTATTGGATGGCATGGGCAACTCCTACAACAGAAGATCAAATGTCCATTATTAGCTACTACCATCCTAATGTGGTTTACGTTGCTTTAGCAATAGCAAGTTCCTTCTGCATTCTTGTGAGGTCTATTGTTACTTCCCTGGAAAGATTAAAAAATGCCAATCATCTTTTCAATGATATGCATAGGTGCATGTTTCATGCACCAATGTCCTTTTTTGATGCAACTCCAACTGGGCGTATACTGAATCGGGTGAGTTGATCTTCTTGTTCTGGGATCTTTTTTTTAACAAAAAATATGTATTCTATTTATAGCTAGCAAGTCAATAATATAATCTATATTACACAGGGGCTCTAGATGCCTTACAATTCTACATACATCAACCAATCAGAGTGCAGTAGTCCAGGTTATTCCTTTTTAGCTTGGAGCTCTAACTTTTTCAATTCTACAGCTTTTGGAGATTATTGTAGTCATTTCTCAAGTTGTATGGCAGAGTTTTATTATGTTTCTACAAAATACATCTCATGTTCAAACAATTTACTAATAAATCCATTGAGATTTTGGTTTGGAGAAAGAAAGAGGAAGTGAGAACATGGCACTACTCTATGGTGTAAAAGGGAAAAAGAGCTCCAAATCTGTAACTCATCCTAACAATAATTTCCCTCAAATATTATGAATATAAGTCTTATCAAATTCTAGTTAATCTGTAACTTTCATTAAATGAAATACATGTATATCTGCTCAGATAGCAAAAGGCTGGGGTAACAGATATTTGGAAAAATTCCATAGATTCTACAAATGGGTGATACATGTAATTCAATTCAAAGAACCATATCAACACTCACCCAAGCTTGTATCCATCAAGAGATTCTAATAGGTAAATAATAACATTAATATTATTTGTCTTTTACGTTTGTATCTTCTAAAGAAAACTCAGAGGATAAACTTCTTCTTCAGTAGCAACAAGGCATATGAAAAATATCTTAAATTTGGAGTCTCTTTAAAATAATGTTTCAACATTATTGGGAAACATGATCACAGACAATCTTTGCCATGCAAAAACAAATATGGAAGGCCTATCCTTCATGGATATGGATTATGTTACAGATACTAATTCAGTGTCAAATAGAAATATAGCAAATCTTAAAATATTTTGGATGCAAAACAATCAGAATAAGATAGATACGAATATACGTGCAAAACATATCACATAATTTTGGAAATATTATTTCTACTAATATGAGACCACATTTATCAACGAGAGTGGGAGAAAACTCCACAGCAAGGAATCAGTTCTAAAAGTGCACAAAATTACTCTAGTAACACCATGAACTACAAAACAATCAAAAATTCCTTCCAATATGAGTTCTACTATAAAGATCATCTTGCATTTTCAAAAGGTCGGTAAATGCATATTTGGAAAAATTCCATAGATTCTACAAATGGGTGATACATGTAATTCAATTCAAAGAACCATATCAGCACTCACCCAAGCTTGTATCCATCAAGAGATTCTAACAGGTAAATAATAACATTAATATTATTTGTCTTTTACGTTTGTATCTTCTAAAGAAAACTCGGAGGATAAACTTCTTCTTCAGTAGCAACAAGGCATATGAAAAATATCTTAAATTTGGAGTCTCTTTAAAATAATGTTTCAACATTATTGGGAAACATGATCACAGACAATCTTTGCCATGCAAAAACAAATATGGAAGGCCTATCCTTCATGGATATGGATTATGTTATAGATACTAATTTAGTGTCAAATAGAAATATAGCAAATCTTAAAATATTTTGGATGCAAAACAATCGGAATAAGATAGATACGAATATATGTGCAAAACATATCACATAATTTTGGAAATATTATTTCTACTAATATGAGACCACATTTATCAACGAGAGTGGGAGAAAACTCCACAACAAGGAATCAGTTCTAAAAGCGCACAAAATTACTCTAGTAACACCATGAACTACAAAACAATCAAAAATTCCTTCCAATATGAGTTCTACTATAAAGATCATCTTGCATTTTCAAAAAAACATAACAATATAACAGAAAAAGAATTCAAAGAACAATCAAAATGTAAAATCCCCAAACTGCTCATGATGGAAAAACTTAGTAAAATGCATGACATCAAAGAATCAATTTTCAGCACATAAATATAACAAATATTAGAGCATTAATTCGTTTAAAACATATATCTTTTAATCTCACGCTTGTAATGACAAAATCTCTAAAACCAATAACCAAGCAAGATCAGGGAAAAATAAGGGTAAATCTATATTCTACAGAGATAAGTCACCAAGAATGCATACCTGGTTTGAAATTATACGTCTTCTTGTGAATGCCCATGCCCTCTGAAATAATCATGCAGAAGTAGCTATCCCTACCAAAACAAACCCTGGCATTGGATTTATAAGAGTACTGATTTGCTTGCAAAACAAGGGGGATGTGCTTCCTTCATTGCGGCCATTTTTCCCTTAGTTAACTCTCCAATGCCCTATTTTCTGCCTTGTGGTAGAGGGCTTTCCAAGCTCTGTCATCGTTTACAATACAACGCATTGAAGAATTAGTAATGGAGAGGCTACAGAAGCTCCCATAGTCCAAAGAACTCATGACATGTAATGCTATTTCAAGCACCAACTGCTCAATCATGGACCCTGCCATTATGCAATTTCCATTCCCACAGGCTATCGTTTTCACATGTAATTTATTATTCATTAGGAATAAAAATTCCTCCTTTCTTCAGGGATTTCAAATTAAAATGGATGGATGGATACTTAGTGTGCATGCACCATGCGAATGGAAATTGGAGGACGGATACTCGATGTGTATCTAGTTTAGACATTTGAAGATTAAAAAGAAAGATTACGTTAAAATAACTACCTTCCTCTTTCTATTTTCCTTTTCTTTTTCTTCTAGGGGAGAGGACCCAGTGTCTGAGCATATTTCAATAGTTGTGATAGTAGTTGTTTATATAATGCTCAATATTTTTATCAATATTAGACCAATAGTTATGACTTTAAAGTTGTTAGTGTTGATAATGACCACCCATAATTAAACAAAATGTATTCCCTTGATCTAAAAAGCAATCAATCATGTGATTGGATTTGGAATCTCTTTAGGATAAGGCAATAAGATATAAATTAAAAATATTTCACATCAAGCATTCATATGATTTCAATTTATAAATAGAAATCCCAAAGCAAAGAACAAAATCATTGCAATCTATTGCATATTATCAGAAAAATGACAAATGAAAAATATGTATTTCTAAAATTTGAGCTTATTAATCTGAAGAATGAAGACAATGACATTAACTTTATTGAAACTATAATCAATTTGTGCATTGAGCTTAAATAGAACATGTCCTTTCATACTTAAAAGAGCTCTATATCATTGGTGTGAAAAAAATAATAGTGGGTGTTAGAAGCAGACATGGAGACTTACTTGTGAATTATGCAAAATATCTGAGCACAATCCTTTCAAAAGTAGAAGCACATTGGAATAATGCAAAACATGTGAGCACAATCCTTCAAATATTCTCATTCTTGTAAAATCAATGTTAGTAAATTTCAATGAAAAACATATGGAAGTAGCCAAGATGAGAGACAAAGTGACCTGTGGAGATAGTATATGCAAAGAAACCAATCATGTGATGCCACATTAGAGCTCAACTACACATGAATGGCATTTTATATATGCTCATAAACAGGCTTGTTACACATAAGACATACCTGAAGATTTTGCACAATTTGTGTCTATTTGTCAATGAAGCTGTAACGAATGAGTTATTTTGTTAAAATAAAGCGAACCAAATCCAATCTGCAAAAAAACCACAAAACAATTGTTTTAGATTCAAAAACCAATAAAAAATTTCTAATAATGTGCAGCTTTTGGAATCACAAAACAATGTTTAGAAAAGGTAGTTGGAAGAAATATAGGTTCCTCAACAAAGTTAAATCTAGGAAGGGCCAAATGGCCCACTCTAGGCTTAAGCTCTATGGATTATGATCAAATTCAAAAGAAAATGAATAGAAGAATAATAGTCATTATTTAGTCATTTTATTTTGTCTAATATTACCATTTTTATTTAGTCAGCTTTAGCTATAATTTTGCCCAATGACCAAATTAGTCAAATTTTATAAAATGACCAAATTAGTCATTTATTTTCAAATACTATTTAACTACATGACTAAAATTTTAGTCATGTGACTAAAATTTTTAGTCACGTAGTCATTTATTTGTCACCCTACTAGTGATATCAATCATCTTAAACATAAATCATGCTAAAATAGCTTGCATCATGTTAATTTAACATTTAAATCATGTTTTATCACACATCTTTCATCTATTTCATCGATTCTCTTCAATAGAATCAATCGAAACAAGCTCATTATCCAAAGGATTGGGAAAGGGTCATCATTCCACATCAATGTGACACCACTCCCCCAAAAGGATAAGTTTCAATGTCTTATTTTAGAGGTTTGTCAAGATTTCATGATTTAGAATGTTAGTTTTAATGGCTTCTTTGTCTTTGTTTACAGTGAATGATCCTATTGAGATTGATGCTTAGTGGGTTAAATATGCCTCAAATTTGTATGGATCGGGTGTAGTTAACCTATACTATGTCATTGGTCACATCCATGACCTATTTTTTTGCAACATTTTTCTTTCCCTCAACTCTATATAACACAAATGTGTTTTTTCCCTTTGCAACCTACCATCACAATGCCACACCAGAGAAGAGGAAAGTGCTATTTTTTTCAATGGATTTAAATTTTGTTTGCATTAGAAAAATGGACTATTTTTTTTGTCAATTTCATGTTTTTCTTGAATTATATAACAGATCATGTAAACCTTGTAAGGAAGCTAAGCTAGTGGAACAACTTCCTACACTAATATAGAGAGGAGGATAATGTAAAAAAAGTATAGATATTTTCAATGGTTACATAAACTAAACATAAATAAACATAAATATCATGCATACCACAACACAATGATTTACATAGGGAAAAACCTCTCGAGAGAAAAACCCCACACTCCAAAATCTGCCCAATATATTATTCAAAAATCATGAAGATTACAATATACTTGCAAAGCTAGCTTCTCATAGGAGTATCACCAACCAGAGATTCAAAGGAAACACGATCACTATCAAAATCTCAATACATCAAAATACACAATTGTAATACAACATCCTCATAAAATAGGGCTACCTTCCAAGGCAAGTCAAGCCAACAAAATATTTACTATCTAATTTGAGACCTAATGATGAACGGTCCAAATTTACAATAATAAAATATACATAAAATTTGGCTTTTAGGGGCATTTCCCCTAAGCCCACGCTAAGGTGTGTGACCCTTAGACCCCCCCTGAACCCCTCGCAGGGGTGTACCCCCTTGCAACCCCTCCCCCCCCGAGCGCGCACGTGCTTACCTATCAACAATAAACCTTACGTAATTGCAAGATTCAGACACATTTTCCCAAAAAAAATTGAGCCACAACCAAATTTAAAAGATGAATTTCCTGAGGAAAGCCATAGGATGCCTGGCCCTCCTCCTACCCTTCCAACCAACCCTGGACAAAGCCAAGAGGATTTTTTGGGGCATCTAGAGAAAAATAAATTTGCAATTCATGAATTAGTTTCAAAATTGAGGGGTTCAACATCAAACCAACATCACCTATCCCTTTCCTTAGCATTGGAAGCCATGATGATGAGTGTTGACATAGTCACAAATCAAATAAATCAATATTAAAATTATAGAGATTCATGTCGTCAATTTTATGCAACAAAATTTTCCTATGATGAAGTGAGAAAGAAAGACATAAGAAAAGTAAACATGTGTCTTCTTTTTACGGATCCTAAAACCAATGAACCTATTCTTTTGAATTTAAAGAGGTTTCCAATACATTGGCGTAATCATGATGAGATAAGGAATAATTTTTGGGATAGGTGTTGGATGGTCTTTGACCAACCTCCATGTTTTAATTATGAAGTGCTTCTAAATTTTCTAAGAAAACTATATTGTGATTTTATCCTTCATCAAATTCCTAATTATTTTGATATGAGGGAGTTTCAAGGTAGAGGTGGAGGCTCTGCCCAAAATACACCAGGAGCTCGTCGGGTAGATAATTGTGCATATCGAAGAACACTAGCACAAAGACCTATTTATCATGTGACGGTTCTAGTAACCATCAGGGAGAGTACGAAGGTGTAGACTCTCCATGTAGTTGCTAGCTTGAGAGACACTATTATAGAGCATGACACACAAATATCCCAACCCTTGCACAATTAAACTTTTTTAATTTGCAAAATATCTATTTCCTCACCCATTAGAATATTCTAATGAATAATCTTTCTCCTTACTCATTTGAAAAAGGGAATATTCTTACAAAACTTCATGTGCAAGTTAACTCAAAACTTCATATGTAAGTTAACTCAAAACTTCTTGTGCAAGTTAACTTGTGACCTCTTGTACAAGTTAAAAGTGTTTTTGTTTGGATGAATGTAAACCCTTGATTAAATATCAACTCACATTTTCAACCTCTTGATGAGAATCCATGATCCATGCCTCCATCTTCTTTCCTTTTTGACCATCGATTAGCTTTTTCAATCTTAGCCCTTCATTTTTCATTTGCTTTCCTATAAATAAAGCACTATTTAGAGACAAATGGATCCATATTTTAACAAAAAACTTATGTTGTTAAAATCATTTGCACTTGCACTCACATTTAACATCATTTTAGCTTTATTTACTTGCATATTAGCTTAGCTTCCATTAATGGCTTCCATGATAACATAGATACATACATTTAGCTTATTTGTTAATTAGGATTTTAATTTTTTGAAGCTTGCATGCATTTAGATTATATTTGCATACACCCATATCAATCATCTTAGCTTGCATCATGTTAATTTAACATTTAAATCATGTTTTATCACACATCTTTCATCTATTTCATCGATTCTCTTCAATAGAATCAATCGAAACAAGCTCATTATCCAAAGGATTGGGAAAGGGTCATCATTCCACATCAATGTGACACCACTCCCCCAAAAGGATAAGTTTCAATGTCTTATTTTAGAGGTTTGTCAAGATTTCATGATTTAGAATGTTAGTTTTAATGGCTTCTTTGTCTTTGTTTACAGTGAATGATCCTATTGAGATTGATGCTTAGTGGGTTAAATATGCCTCAAATTTGTATGGATCGGGTGTAGTTAACCTATACTATGTCATTGGTCACATCCATGACCTATTTTTTTGCAACATTTTTCTTTCCCTCAACTCTATATAACACAAATGTGTTTTTTCCCTTTGCAACCTACCATCACAATGCCACACCAGAGAAGAGGAAAGTGCTATTTTTTTCAATGGATTTAAATTTTGTTTGCATTAGAAAAATGGACTATTTTTTTTGTCAATTTCATGTTTTTCTTGAATTATATAACAGATCATGTAAACCTTGTAAGGAAGCTAAGCTAGTGGAACAACTTCCTACACTAATATAGAGAGGAGGATAATGTAAAAAAAGTATAGATATTTTCAATGGTTACATAAACTAAACATAAATAAACATAAATATCATGCATACCACAACACAATGATTTACATAG
>VDFB02008479.1:0-34391 GCA_007258455.2 Sequoia sempervirens
TCACAAATATCTCAATGCAGGGATGAAATAAGCAACCGCGGGCAGCGAAATACTACCACGCCTCTTTTACGCCCGACTGATGGAGCGTTCCCTCCACTGTGATGAGATCCTCAGCCCATTGAACACGTGTTGCATTTTCGCAAACCCCCAGCAGCGATGGGAGAAAGTTTCATACGGGCAGCGAAAGGCTACCACGCGCCTAACGGCTGATCTGTAATGCGGGCAATAGGCTGGTTGAAGCAGATAATGCTGTTGGGTGCTGCTTGTCATAATCATTCGCAGCGATGGATAACACTTGTCTACTCGAGCCTGGCTGGGACCACCGCCATCATTGCAAAGGATGCACCTGTATCTGGGACAACTGGATGCTGTGTTCCGCCTCAATGTTGTTGTAACGGCCTTGGGAATATGCTGATTCAAGCATCATTGCAAGGGATTGCGAGATCTTTTCGATTACTGTTCTTTGAAGCGGTGGGAAGTTTTTCTTGCTATATACTTTCTCTGTTGATGAGAAATGGTCCGAAATTTTGGGAAAAACACGTTGGTTTTAGCAAACGACACCAGGCCTCTCTTATTGTTTTATTTAAATTGCAAAACTTTCTGACTGTGCCAATTGTTCGGCCTTTTTGTTTTGCATGCTTTGATTAAAACTGTAAACTATGTTTTATACTGTCTTAACATTTCATTTGAAGAACTTCTATATATGTTGGATACAAGCTTGCTTACGTAAATCATGTCTAATAACTCTTCTTAGTAGTAAGAATGTATGCAACATTATTTTATGTCAATAAATGAATTGTCTATGCTATAATCTTAAGTCTCCGACGTTTTGGAACGCAATAACACCATTCAGGCCCTTAAATCTATGATTCATTGTGCCCATCAGCAGATCTTGGTGCATCACCTTAGGTTAGACTTTGCTTTATTATATCCGCTTCCTTTTCCCTTTCCAAAACCCATTATAGAAGAAGTCGGCTTCTTTAAAATCCAGAGGTTACTCAGTTTAGCGCAAAAAGGTCACCCTTAAACTGAGTTTCCCATAAGACACTGTTACCTCGTCAATTTTTGGCGTCAACAATAATGATCCAAAATTGAATCAGTTAAGTTAGTCAAAGAGGTTAGTTTATTCATTCATGATTTCATTGAGGCAAATCCATACATCTGGCACAACATGAAGGCTCATTCCTGAAAAAAAAGACACATAAGTCAAAGTGTAGAAGCTGATGTTTGAAAAACTCAAAGGAAGAAGTAATCGAAGGACCTGAACACACAGGGGAACTTGATAGAGTGAAGGTAGACCTGACAGTTTCAACCCCAGTTGAGCACATCTAACTTCTTTGATAGCAGTCAAAACTGTCCCTGTCAAAAAGAGGACAAGCAAAGCAGGTTCAACCACAGTTGAACACATTGAAGATGTAACAACATGTATAGGGTCTAAGAGCTCCAAAATATGTCCAAAAGATCCCTTTGGTAGCTATGACATTGAACTTCTTTGACTCATTTGTATTTCTTTTTATTATAAAACCTCCAAGAGAGGTCATTGTAAGAGATCAATTCCTTGGTGTTTTTTAGAGAAAACTGGTTGTAAAGCACTGTTGCTCACAGCTAATGAGTCTTTAAGAGTGTAGCATAGATTTAGGGAGTGTGTGATAGCATTAGAGAGTCACATGGAGTAAGACATTGATGTTGCAGGAAAGAGGAAATCCTTGCAAGCGTTGAATTAGGCACCAAAAAAATTGCAGCAGCTCTTGAAATAGTGGTTCTTATTATTCTTATTGTTGTTTATCCTCTTTGTTTACAGTTTATGTACTTCGTTATCTTGTTCTATATTCTAAGATACAATTATAGAGACTGTTTTTTCTTATTTCTGCATCAGGAACAGCTACCCATGCAATCAAGATACATTAGGGAAGAAAAGGAGTCAAATTGTTTAATCAAACTATAGAACATCCACACTGATTACAGTTCAGGTAAGGAAAGCAACACTTTCCAGTCCTTTGTTGTGAGCTGTTTAAGAAGCTCCTTAGATAGTGATGGCTAAAGTAGAAAGCTCTAAAATAATTCAAACTCATAATATTTAATGTATTGCACACTAAAGGTATTTAATAATACCTATGACTGTCCACACAAGATTTGGTGTTCCAATATTGTCCATTCTCGTTGTTATAATTTGTACCAGAGTGACTATTGGTTCCGTAGAGTTCTTGCTCAGATATTCCTGATACCAGGACCAATCTGCACACCCTATTTTCTCTAGATCAGTCACTCTATTGAATTTCATGCATTTGGGGTTGAAAGATGTTGGGAGGCCATATGGTGAGGCAGGGAAGAATTTCAGTAATCCAACCTTCTTTTCAGATTAGTAGGCACTTTTTTGCATTGTTCAATGTTTGAGTAATGATATTGAGTAGTTTGGGCGTATATTGCCAGGTTACAACAACTACGCTGCTTTCTAGTTCAGTCTGCTGACCATAATTCTTGCACAGTTCAGTGGTGAGGTCCTCTTGCTCTGGAGACAAATGATCCCAAGAGTGATCCAGATCTCAATTGATATCTAAGGGGCAACACTCTAAATTGCTCTGACCTAAATGTTTATAAGCATAAACAAATATTAAACGGTTATTCATATATGATAAATAACGTTCATGGAATGATACACAGTAACAATATTAGAACTGTAACATAAAATGCATTTAATCCAGTGTTCCACAGAGTTTCCTGAAGGGGACGCGTCTCCGTGTGCGGGACGGGTCTCGGGGACGGGGGGACAAGGGGTCTAAGTTTGGGGACGGCGGGGGGACGGCGGCGGGGGGGTGGCGTTGATATACATATGGTACTTGAATAACTAGTTATAAAAAGATGTTTTAGAATAACAATTCAAATTAAACTTTGGCAAATTAGTAAAATTGCAAATACTAACATTTTGAATACTTGAAAACTATTAGTAATCACTAATCAAATAAAATATTAAAATTTGACAAATGAAATTGTCGAATTTGAGATTTCTATTATATGAATATCGAAAATATGACATGTCACATCATAATATCATATCATAAAGATGATTACAATGAGTAGAATGATACATTAATATCAAAATAAGTACAAAATGCAAAACTGTAGTGAAGGGAGGCCTCTAATCATCCCCAAACTTACTCTTTCACTCACTCTTCTCACTGGTTTTCCTCTTCTTCACCTAGCTGTTGCAAAACATCAAATGGCATATGCGAACAAAAAAATGAAGAATGAGAGTGTTTTGTTTAGCTTATGAATTTTAGAAGGGTCCCACAAGCCTTTAGGGTTCGGCCCAAGGCTTACATTCCAAGAAAATTGAAAGAAATTTTTTTAAAAATTGCTTTTTTGGACATCCCACCGCAGGGGACGCCTGGGTGTCTCTGAGACGCTTGAGGGACGGCTAGAAGTCCCCGAGACGTCTTGGGGACGTCCAGGAGTCCCCGCCGTTTCCTCGGAGTTTCCCAAGTCCCGATGGCGGTGGGGGGACGGCGGGGGGACGTTTCTTAGCCGTCCCCAAGTCTCCAAAACATCCGGGACGGGGGGACGGCTGAAATTTGGGGGGGGGCGCGTCCCCGTGGAACACTGATTTAATCTGAACCTGCACAAGAAATACTCTTAAAGATATGTGTGTATATCTTACTCTAGCTCAATCCTCTTATGCTATCTATCTATAATTATATAGATATATAACATAATTATACAATGCCGCAAAAAGCAGACAACCATTTTGGAAGATGAAACAGTTGCTCTTCCACAGGTGACTCTTAATCTTCCTTTAGTTATAGACTGAGCCACTTCAAAATGTAATGGTCAAATCTTGCCCATCACGAAGGATGGGAACAGCAACATCATTGATGTTAAAATCTTCTACACAGTTTTTCCAAAAGTTTTGTTCTCATATTTGCATGGATTATGAAAACATTATGTTCTTAACAATAACATTGTCATCACTGAATGGCACCACGTGTAGAGTTGTGCACAGCAGCTTGGATCATAGGTAGCTGAGATCATGATGTGTCCAATGGCATGTGCCACATGAGATTTGGTGTGCACTTGGATGGTTCCACATTCAATCTTCCAAGAATGCTGCATAACGGGAGTCTGGAACTGTGGATTTAGTATTTGGTTGAAGTGAAATTGTAATGGTGGAGGCACCACTGACCATGGGAGGTGGTTGTACATTCACATAGACCATAGAAAATGAGTTGGTAGCACTGGTGTCCATGAAAATAGACTGGGTGGTAATGCTGGAGATAAATGCCACTTGGATCAAGAAGAGAGGGCACATTGTGTACCTAAACACAACTATTTTGTTTTCTTAACTACTGAGATTTTCTTTAATAAGCTAAAATGTGTACAGTAAGTGGCATAGTCACTTGGAAGAAGGTCACATCTCCAGTAAAGGGTACAAGCATAGAAACATCATTTTCCAAAAATCAGGTCACAAGTGTATAGGGAAGCACCACAATACAAAACTTTTACAAGTATATAAAATTTAATAAAATGAAAATATTTACAAGATTTACAAATCAAATTCAGAAGTTTAAAATAATCTATAAATCAGAGAACCCAAGATATGAACAGGGACAAGTAAGAAAACTAGTTGATCAACAACTCTCAAACAAGATCAAGTAAAAACCTTACTCCACAAGATTTCCAGAGACAAGTGTAATCTATAGTTTTAGAGATCATGTGTCCATGATTGCTCAAAGCAGTAATTTAATATTTGCTCCCACACTTCATCGTATGGTACAGCCGTACTTAACCTTTACTGTCAATAATAGATGGATAATCTTGAAATCCTTGACGATGGATGGATAATCTTGAAGACATTTTTGCAAAAGCTTTATCTTGTACTTGTTATTTAAAAATAAATTGCAAATGCAAATTAGCCAGCCATATATTTTAGCAGCACAAGCTACTAGCATGGAAACTGCTATTTTGCAATGCAATCAATTGATAAAAATTCTATTCATGGACATCCTAACCCTTCTTATTGTTTTACCTTCTTAATAATATTGCTTTGGACATGCATGCCAAACTTCTCTAATACAAAACATACCTGTATATTTTCAAGCAAAATATATACCTATTTTTTCTTCTCTCTTGAAACAAATCATTAGCAGAAAGAAAAACAGAGTATTAAAAAGCATTCAAGAATCTTGTGTATAGGAGGATTCCTGATTTTCAAGAGACGTCTAAAGACATCAGCTCAGGTGCTTTGTTGTCTGAAGACATCCCCATAAGTGTGTCTAAGATTGTGACATGTTTATCAAGGTGGGAAACAGGTATCAGCGGTCAAGGTACGAATCTCCAGGTAGCTAGGGTACATGGTGGTTCTGGGTGAATAAGGGTATTGTATAATATGTCAATAAAAGCCCCATCATGTGATGTATGACCCTGATAGTAATTAGGGATATTCATATTATGTAATGAGATGAAGCATACTTACATAGAGGCATTACCTTTAGGTGATGTTATAGGAACTCCATCATTTGTTGCATTTCTACATGCACATCTAAAGAAATCAGCTCAGGTGCTTTGTTGTCAGGAGACATCCACATAAGTGTGTCTAACATTGGAACATGTTTTCAAGGTGGGAGACAGGTATCAGGGGTCAAGGTACGAATCTCCAGGTAACTAGGGTACATAGTGGTTCTGGGTGAATAAGGGTATTGTATAATATGCCAATAAAAGCCCCATCATGTGATGTATGGCCCTGATAGTAATTAGGGATATTCATATTATGTAATAAGATGAAGCATACTTACGTAAAGGCATTACCTTTAGGTGACGTTATAGGAACTCCATCATTTGTTGCATTTCTACTTGCTGATACGTCTTTCAGCCTATTTGGTTGTCTTTGACCATCTGAGGACATTAGTAAAATTTCAATTCTTACCAACCCTGGAAGATGGACTTGCCAAGGTGATCATAAAAAACAATACGAATTACTTTTCTGCAGTACCAGACCGAGAAAGTCTAAGCCAAAAGAATAAAGAGCTTCCTGCTTGGAAACAATATCATCTTTTACTTAGGTACAGCCTGAAGAAGAAATGAGAGTGCAACTGCCCCTCAATGTTGAATTAAAAATTCTATTTTTTCTTGCTGTCAAATAAAGAGCACACAATGAAGCTTTTGCTTGATACTCGCAGGAAATTATCACAATTTTTAGAAGTCAGGGTTAGATGGCAATTAATATGATAAAGCAGATGTTGATCATCAGAGGCTGATTATTCATGCAGCTAGATATCATATCATGCATAGCCTACCATGTTCATTCCAATCTTATCCTCAGATCAATCTGTTGCATATAGCCCAACTACAATCAGCAATTGTTCTGCAAAAGAAAAATGGAGGCACATTGGATGTCATTTAATTGCATGGCATTACAACTGGTAAATGTCATCATATAGATGGTTTTGCCTTGTTTATCTGCCAACAAAATTTGTCCTTTAAAAAAATAAGTATTCATCAAAACCACCATATGCAATTACCCACCTATTGTGATCTCAACCAAAGTAATAAAGGCTGTAGGAACATGAATCTATCAGTTAAAGTCCATTACATTGATGTTAGAATGGCACAAAACAGTACAGTGTTTTATAATATCCATTGTCTGAAACCACTTTCAAATTATGAAGGAAACAATTGTATTTTCCCTACCAGATCCAATTAACAATAAGAACTTAATGCACAATTAACAAGAACAAGCAGAAGTAGTGAAGCAAGGAGGATGACACTTCCTTTTGTTAATGATATAGCAGCTTCGGTAGTTCCTTCCAGCTCAGCTCTTTCGTGGAAACATAAATTGAATGATAGCCGTTGGCTATTTAATTTATGTTCATTGTTTTGTATTATACTCATTTCATATTATGGCCGACATAAAAGAATTCGAATTGATATTTTATTAGAAGATATTTAACATTTATCAAGGCCGACTTTCATTTAAGAATATACGCGATTTCTTAGAGGCCAACTTGAAGGATTTTGTAGAGATGTATCTCTCCCATTCACTTGTATATATACACCTTGATCCGTCCATTGTAATCATCTAGTAGAGTTCGGTTATTCACATCAGTTTTGTATCATCAAGGGCGAATATATCTTCAAGTGCGAACATATCATCAAGTGCGAATATATTGAGTAAAGTGCGAATTCAAGATACAGGGCGAACATATACAGCCCTATGACACTACTCAGTGCGAACTTTATAAAGCGTGGAGATCATACTGTTTGAAGACCTTCCAGTGCAAAGCATCATGACAGTGCGAACTCCTTACAGTAGGTTGTGAACCATTGGTTAATGCAAATATAGCCAGATCTGTGTACAGTCAATTCGGATACTGCCAGGTTGCTATCTATTATTCCATATTACCAGGTGCTGTACATTGGTCTTGTGTTAGACCTCATTGTAAAGTGAAATGTTGTCACTGTTATTATAAATAAATGAGAGATCTTTGTTGTTGGGTTTTTTCTCCCTCAAGAGGAGGGTTTTCCCAAGGTATCGGCTGTGTTATTTTGTCTGATTTTGAATTATTTTCTGTGCATTTAATCTGTTCACATAAATTTAACATGGTATCAGAGCGGGTTTGAGGATCGTGATCAGATTAGTGCACTCAGATTATCCCATTTGTTCAGTTTGTCAAGATGGTGTATGATTTGAAGGTTGAGGACTCAAGTGAATATCTGTCCCATTCAACATTATCAAGCAGTGTACCTTCCGACACCAGCACTTGGATAATCGACAGTGGTGCCTCTCGTCACATAACCGGCTTCAAGGAGCACTTATCGAGTTTGGTGGAAAAGGAATCTTCTGAACAAGTCATCATTGGAGATGATGCCAGCTACTCCGTAAAAGGAATTGGGACCTCCACACTTCATTTGGATTCCGGCATATCGTTTCAATTGGGTAATGTTCTTTATGTTCCCGGAATCAAGCGTAATCTTATTTCTATTTCAGCTTTGGAAGATAAAGGATATCAAGTTGCCTTCTCCAAAGGCAAAGTTCTAGTGTGGATGCAGAACTCTAGCTTCAAGGATGCTCAAGTAATTGGAGTTAGATATGATAACCTCTACAAGGTTTGCTCACATTCTCTTCAAGCGTTGGTTCATGACTCTTCTAGTCTTTGTGATCTTTGGCATCGGAGATTGGCTCACCTACACTTCCGACTCCTACCTATTATGGAGAAGATGGTGACGGGCCTTCCTAAATTCAACCAGGAGCGCGAAGGTACATGCAAAGGCTGCGCATTAGGTAAGAATATAAAAGCCCCTTTTCATAGTAGAGAAAATAGATCTAAGTGTATTTTAGATCTAATTCATTCTGATTTATGTGATCCTATGTTTGTTCCTTCTTCGAGTGGTTTTTTGTATTATGTTCTTTTCATTGATGATCACTCTAGGAAGACTTGGATTTATTTTTTGAAATCTAAAGAATCTGAGGAAGTATTGGATAGGTTTAAAGAGTTTAAAGCTTTGGTAGAAAATCTTTCTGGTAAACGAATTAAGGTCCTCAGATCTGACAATGGTGGAGAATACACCTCTGGTAGTTTTCGAAACTTTTGTATTGATGCAGGGATTAAGAGGGAGCTCTGTGTTCCCTATAATCCTCAACAAAATGGTGTTGCAGAAAGAAAGAATAGAACGATTGTGGAAGCAGCAAAGGCCATGATCCATGATCAAGATTTGCAAACTTTCCTATGGGAAGAAGCTTCCAGGACAGCTGTATATGTTCAGAACAGAAGTCCTCACAAGATCTTGGAGAATATGACTCCAGAAGAAGCCTTTACAGGGAAGAAGCCTGAAGTCAGTCACTTGAGGATCTTTGGTTGTCCTGTCTATGTTCATGTTCCCAAAGAAAAGAGAACCAAGCTGGAGCCTTCTGGCAAGAAGGAATATTTGTGGGCTACAGTGAGACATCAAAAGCTTACAGAATTTACATTCCAGGTCAAAGTTGATAGAGATCGGTAGGGATGTCACATTCGAGGAAGATGTTGCATTGAGAGATCAGAGGGATTCATATGGAGATTGATAATGAAGAATCTCCTCAAGACATGGAAGTTGACCATACCGAGATTGAGAGGGAGACAATGGAGACAAAGGAAGATCTTGATCGGTTGAACCCTTGGAACCTCTTGATGGGCCTACTGACATTGTTATTGGGAGAAAGAGACCTCTATGGGCTAGTCGCACTATGCAAGAGGCTGAAAGCTTTGCAGCTCCTAGAGGCACATTCAGAGAAAGCAAAAGGCCACATAAGTTCTCCAGTTATGTTGCCTTGATGAGTCAGATTATAGAATCTGAGCCTTCCTGTGTTGAGGAAGCATCTAGTCTTCAAGTTTGGAGAGATGCTATGACAGAGGAGTATCAGTCAATTCTTAAGAATGATGTTTGGGATATCGTTCCTAGACCCGAGGGCAAGTCTGTGGTATCTTCTAAATGGCTATTCAAGATTAAGCATGCTGCAGATGGAAGCATTGAGAAGTACAAGGCAAGATTTGTGGCTCGTGGGTTTTCTCAGAAAGAGGGAGTTGATTATGATGAGACTTTTGCTCTTGTTGCTCGCTACACTTCTGTTAGAACCATCATTGCCATTGCTGCATCTAGAGGATGGAAGATTCACCAGATGGATGTGAAGACAGCCTTTCTCAATGGAGTGATTGAGGAAGAGGTTTACATAGAGCAACCTGATGGATTTGAGATTCATGGGAAGGAGTCTCATGTTTGCAAGCTGAAGAAGGCCTTGTATGGTCTTAAGCAGGCTCCTCGTGCATGGTACGAAAGGATTGATCAATATCTATCAAGCTTGGGTTTCTTGAAGAATGATGCTGATTCAAATCTCTACTTCAAGGTAATCAATGGTGATACATTAATTTTGGTTTTATACGTTGATGATCTAATCCTCACTGGAGAAGATCACCTGATTCTTGAATGTAAGAAGGATTTAACTTCTGAATTTGAGATGGACCTTGGGCTCATGCATTACTTCCTTGGTTTAGAAGTCTGGCAGAAGTCAGATGGTATGATTCTAAGTCAAGGGAAGTACACCATTGACATACTTAAGAGATTTGGCATGATGGATTGCAAATCCATGTCTACTCCTATGGAGACCAATCTTCATAAATTGAAGGAGGCTGCACTAGTTCAGATTTGGTGGATCCTACATTGTACAGACAGCTGATTGGATCCTTGATGTATCTAGTTAACACTAGACCTGATATTTGCTATGCAGTGAGTGCACTTAGCCAGTTTATGTGTGATCCGAGACAGATACATCTTGTTGCGGCAAACATATCTGAGATATGCGTGGCATTGGATATGGGCTGAAGTACTTCAAAATGCAGACTTGAGTTACTTGGTTTCCTTGACTCGATTGGCAGGTTGTGTCACCGAGTCGGCGCGCACCTCGGTTTGTTGCCCGGTTTGGTTCGCTATGATTTCACGTGCGTGAGGCGGTCTTAAGCAGCATTGAGTGCGGCGGAGTATATTACGCTTGCATGGCCTCGAAGCAGTGTGGCTTCATAAGCTCCTTGCAGGATTGTTTGGACAATCAATGGAGCCTACTATTATTCATTGTGATAATCAGAGTTGTGTGAAGCTTTCTGTCAATCCTGTGTTTCATGACAGATCCAAGCATGTTGAGATCAAGTACCACTATATCAGAGATATGGTACTGCGGAAGGCTGTACAGTTGAGGTACATTAGCACTGATGAGCAGACGGCAGATATTCTCACCAAGCCTCTCGCCAGGATAAAGTTTGTATACTTCCGAGATAAGCTTGGTATGGTGGAGAATCCAGCCTTGACTGAGTATGAGTCTCAATATCAGTGAGCCTTCTTAATGCATTTTCTTCTGTGACGGAAGAATTTGAGGTGAAAGCCCTTGTTTCCACCCTTGAGCTGAGTCATGGTGGATGTCATGTGTGCGACTCCATGACATATGTTGTACTTGTGTTTCACCCTCTGCGAGAGTCATGGTGAAAGTCGCACGTTGAGAGTGACAACATCACCAAGTGATGAACACTTGTACTTACTATGCACTTTCTTCACGTGGGAAGAATTTGAGGTGAAAGCCCTTATTTCCACCCTAAATGAGTCATGGTGGATGTCATGTGTGTGACTCCATGACAACATCACGTGAGAGAGTCCGTGATGATCTTCTTGTGCTTGTGTTTCACCCTCTGGGAGAGCCATGGTGAAAGTCACGTTGAGGTGACAACATCACGCAAGTGATGAACACTAGTACTTACCATTTGATGGTTGATATCGAGACGATATCTAATATCACGTTGAGGTGATATTCCTCTCTTTGTATCTGATTACAGGCAATGATGGCAGATGGACCTCATATGGAGATGTTTTATATTATGCAGCTGGAAGTTCTCTTCCTAGCTGAGAGGGAGTGTTAATGATATAGCAGCTTCGGTAGTTCCTTCCAGCTCAGCTCTTTTGTGGAAACATAAATTGAATGATAGCTGTTGGCTATTTAATTTATGTTCATTGTTTTGTATTATACTCATTTCATATTATGGCCGACATAAAAGAATTCGAATTGATCTTTTATTAGAAGATATTTAACATTTATCAAGGCCGACTTTCATTTAAGAATATACGCGATTTCTTAGAGGCCGACTTGAAGGATTTTGTAGAGATGTATCTCTCCCATTCACTTGTATATATACACCTTGATCCGTCCATTGTAATCATCTAGTAGAGTTCGGTTATTCACATCAGTTCTGTATCATCAAGGGCGAATATATCTTCAAGTGCGAACATATCATCAAGTGCGAATATATTGAGTAAAGTGCAAATTCAAGATACAGGGCGAACATATACAGCGCTATGACACTACTCAGTGCGAACTTTATAAAGCGTGGAGATCATACTGTTTGAAGACCTTCCAGTGCAAAGCATCATGATAGTGCGAACTCCTTACAGCAGGTTGTGAACCATTGGTTAATGCAAATATAGCCAGATCTTTGTACAGTCAATTCGGATACTGCCAGATTGCTATCTATTATTCCATATTACCAGGTGTTGTACATTGGTCTTGTGTTAGACCTCATTGTAAAGTGAAATGTTGTCACTGTTATTATAAATAAAAGAGAGATCTTTGTTGCTGGGTTTTTTCTCCCTCAAGAGGAGGGTTTTCCCAGGGTATCGGCTGTGTTATTTTGTCTGATTTTGAATTATTTTCTGTGCATTTAATCTGTTCACATAAATTTAACACCTTTGACATTCACTATCTAAGGTCAATAACATAACCAGCTAATTTAAATACAAGAAGCATTATTAAGACAAATCATAATGAAAAGAAATGCACAGGTCTTCATACTAGATATATGAAAGGGATACAACTTCTGCTCGGATTATGTCCCCCAGGCGAAATGACATATGCATATCAACCTTGTCAATCTCTGTTGCCCGTACATCTTGTTGTCTGTCAGGGGGGAGCAAAAATGCAGTCACAAATTTCCTTATTTAGAAACAGCCTAAACTGCACCTTTTCATATGCTTACCAGTTTATAGTTATACAAAGAGGAAAATACAAACATTAGAAACAAATAAAGTTGATAACTAGTCACTTACTACACACAAAAATTTTGATTTTTGATCTGGGAAAAAGGAACAGAATACAAATTAAATTTGAAGTGAACGGCATGATTAAACTAACCTCACAATGCCTGTAAACTTTTCTTTGACTGCCCTTGTCCCAACACAGATAATATCCGCTTAAGCCATTCTAACCATCACCTTTGTAATCTGGCAAAGTCACTTCAGTTAAATCTCAATTTGAGAGGTACAAAATTAATAGAGTACATTTCCATCAACTTACATGCAAGATTACTACACAGTTCGGCAGATTAACAAGCTTTTAAAGTTACTCTAATTATCAGGAATAAATGACCCTGTCTCTAAACTTATTTGATCCATTAATCAATCCACTAACCATCCAGCAAGGACTGCATTAGTATGCTTGCCCATTCATCAACAAGCATAAATGTTCCATTCCCTTAGCCAACACATGATGGTAATTAGATCCCACCTTCTTAGCCCTTTATCGATCCACTGAAGTTGGCTATCTTGGTTGACTGAAAACCATATCATTTCCTATTTCATTCTTGCCCTCCTCTCGTAGTAATCATATATTTTTCCAATCTATTCCCTTCCTTCAGCTCTTGCCACTTTATGCTTTGAGATATTTGCATCTAGTATAGCAGGTTTAGGTGTGGTGTAGATTAAAGAAACACGATTTTTTGATGTGCCTAAAATGTAATTAATGTGGGATCTGTCACTCTAATCCATACTAGAGATGAGAGACATGAAGAGTGAATATGATACAGCAAGAGATTATGGGGACTGATGATAGATCAAAGCAAGGAGAGGAGGGGAAATCCAAAAGCAGATCGGTGAGGTTAATGAACAACTGGACTTACACAACTTTAGAAATATGGGGAAACAAAGTGAAAAAAACAATGAGTTGGGTGCAAGAATCTCATAAACTCAGTCTTTGGGCATAAAGTGCAATTTCCAGATTCAAGAAGATGAAAAGAGTGGTGGAAAACAAATGCAACAAATGGTCTGATCTGCGTGACAGCCCATGACAAAATTCTAGGAGGGCAAATTCTCATTTTGCAATGTCAAGGAAGCAGTGCTAAGCAATTCAGTGGCTCTGGTTGCATCCAGATGACTCTTTCCATATGATTTTTTCAAATGATCAGATTTGTGATGACCAAAATGTAAGTACAAACTGAAAAAATATCCAACATCCAAGAGGATGGTGAGTAGGGTAGAAGGCGAAGCAATGGCATCTGGACCAGCCATTTAGTTTGAATTTCCATAATGGGGTTGCAATAAAAAAACATAGAACTTATTAAGGAGATAAGGTCCTTGCAAGTTGACAGATAAGAACATGCCTTCTGATAACTTTGTCCACTCAAACCTTCTGAAACCTATTGAAAGGTGAAACATCCAATCTTCCACTGATGCTTTATAACTATGTTATTGTTTTCTTCAGAAAAACCCTGGACCTAGGTTTGGTGCACTCCCAAAAAATGCCAGATCCAGGTCTGGTTCACTCAGAAAACCCTCTGGATCTAGGTTCGGTTCACTCCTGATCCAGGTTTACAATCCAATCCACTGTGCATGTAGGCAGGGGGTGAACTTTGGAGCCCAGGTTCAGCCGAGTATATCCATGGTCACCTGGGAAAATCCAAGGTCTAAAATCCATGCCCAAAGCAAACCCACAGCTTTTTAAATTTATTTGGGGATTCCCATAGGTTTGATCAATCAAGATGAAAAATTGAAAATCCAACCCTAAAACCAATTTTGAGCCTCAAAACAACTTAAAACACCAAAACAGACACATTTACCTAATTTTGGAAACAAAGCAAAGAAAAATACACAAAAACAGACACATTTACCTAATCTTGGAAACAAAACAAATAAACCAAATACACATATCTCACTTTCATTCTTTCTTGTCATTGCACCATATAAAGCTGATGCTTGATCATTGAAAAATCCTCCTGTGTGTGTGCAAGAGCCCATTTGCTGCCAAGGAGATCATGGAAGAAGATTATTGAATTGGAGGTAAGTTTTTTTGGTTTTTTCCCCTTCTATGAAGAAACTCTCTTGTTTTGTTTTCCTTTTCCATTCTTCTACATTTAAATGGACTAGGATCTTCATTTTTTATTTCAAATGATTGGAATCTAATGTTTTCCAAATTTGTTGCAATAGAGATTACAATGGCAATCAATTCTAGCTCAATGGGCCAATCCCACTTCAAAACAGACCCAGATTCACCCTTGTGGAAGTATATGTTGACATGATAGAGTAGGTTCAAGGTGGTGGGGCACAATTTTGGATCTATAGCAGGTGTGCTTTCAGATATACGAACTCATGTAGTGGGGCGAAAGCCCATTTGTGTGGTTTTCCTAGAATGGGCATCAAATTTTGCCTAGGCAAGAAGGATGCACCCATCTAGAGTGTTGGAATATATTTGAGAGTAGAAGCAAGTAGAAAAAGTAATTGCCCTTGGAGCAGGTCATCTTTTGGCAAATAGAGGATCTCGATTCAAGAAGCCCCCTATTTTCCCATTCCTTATGTTCCTAAAGTTGTGGTGGAGCCAAGAGATTGTCAATTAACACATTGCAAGGTGCATTTGTGCAAATTGGTTGTCTTTTAATCTTGTTCACTCACCATATTGGGAAGGGAGGTGAAACTTGTAGCAGATTCAAGACAGCCCATTAAGGATTCATAGATCGAGATAGAGATGCCCATTGTTTCTGATTGATGGAAGGATGCCAAAACTTGGCCCTTGATCAATGTGATTGAAGTATGCCCTAAGGGGCAATGTGTTTTAAAGTCATCGATTGTGAGGGGCAAATGAAGGATACACAATTTGTTGCTCACTTCCTCATATGAACCATAACAAAAATGCAAAAAATTGCAAAGCAATTGGTTTGTTAGTTGAGGCATGCTATTAACACATATTTGGACACCCTGTGTTTTCCACTCGCTAAACCTAATGTTACAAAAGTTGGGCAGAAAAATTGATTGGATCCAAATGTACATCGCTAACCACCACATGTCACAAGCCATATTCAAGTCATTCTAAAACTTGGAGCTATAAGGATAAGTGAAACAATACAACTTTATGTTTCACTTTAGTAATTTATTTTTTAAATTTAAGTTTTTCTTTTATCTTTATTTATTTTAAAGTTTTTTTTAAAAGCTGTTAAGACCCAATTCACCTACAACATAATTATCTTGAGACGACTTATGAAGGTGCAAGAGACACTTTCTAGCATGTTCATCAGCCAACTTTGGTCCATATGGAAGCAATCCAACAACAAGGCAATGACTTTTAAGTAAATGATCATCAATGACACTTGGTAGAATCATGTAGAATATCTTCTTAGTTCCATCAAGCCCATCTTGAGCATAATCCATTTTACTAACACAAATAAGCCATGCTTGGGGTAGGTATATGATGGCATTGACTCAATGATCAAGAAAATAAAGACCATAGCAAGATCCCAAAGTAAAAATAGTTGCATCTTCTTCTTGCCTTTGCATCAACTGTAGAATGACCAACCCACTACATTTTCTTGCCTTTGCATTAACTCAAAAATATCATAACACCAAGATCCTTCCTTTGCTGATGAGTATTCCACCATACAAAGATGTGTAAGTCAGTTAAGGGTACAAGCTAGCATTTGTTAGACTCTTCCAATATCCTATTGTGGAGATTTAGTTACGAATGAGCTTGATGACTTGTTGTGACCTTTTCACACATCGCCCCATTGCAAATGGGGAACCCCAGTACTCTGCTAGTTTTTAGGGTTTTGTCTCCACACAACAGTTTTATGAGGTCACCATTTTGAGAGTTTCAAGTCAATCTTTTGAGAATCATCCAAGCCAAGTTGATAATACATGCTTGAATCAGTGCATAAACGTCATGGAAGTGCTCAGAAGGTCCAGGAAACGAAGATCGCCTGTGCTTTTGGCCAATTTTGACACTTCCTATTTTTTAGGGAATCTGCTTTTTTGCTTTTTTGTTTTTTCATTTTTGGCATTTTGGACCAAACAGGGTTCCCTATTTTTTAGGGATTTTGCTTTTTCTATTTTTAGAAAGTCAACCCTGGTCAACGAGTCAACTTTCCATCTTTAGATCCAAAAATCAACCAAAAAAATCTTAAAAAATCATTGAAAAATCAGTCAAAATCATGAGGAAAATCACCAAGAAATCAACCAAAGGGCATGAGGTTCATGATAAAATTTTGTCTAAGTCTGGAAAATTCGCCATCAAGAGAACATGTTCAGCCATGAAAGAGGTCGGCCCTACATTTAAGGGACATGGCAAGGACTCTTCAAAGTCCGCCATACCTTAGAGAAGAAATGGCAAGCCTTCTTTGAAGTCCACCATGCCTTGGAGAGAAGTAGTAAAGACTCTTGCAAGTCCGCCCAAGACTAAAGGAAAGATGGCAAGGAAAGTATGAAGTCGGCCCTTAAAATGAGGGACTTGGCAAGACATGTCTAAAGTCCGCCCCACCTTGGCAAAGACCTTCCAAACTCCGCCTAGCCTTCGCAAGATGTGTGTGAAGTTCGCCCAAGCCTTGAGGAGGATGGCAAAGACTCTTCAAAGTCCGCCCTTGACTTGGAAAAGACCTTGGGAAGTCTGCCTAGGCATGAGAAAGGAAAAAAATGGAAATTTTTGCTAAGTATGGAGACCTAGAAGGGGGGAAAATTGAAATTTTGGCTAAGTATTTTAATGTTTTAAAGGGGAGAAATGCAAATTTTGGCTAAGTGTGCAAGGCAAATGCTTCAGAAAGTCTGCCATGCCTTGAGGGAAGATGGAAAGGATTTGAGGACGTCCGCCTTAGCCATGGCAAAGGAAGTTTAAAGTCCACCTAGCATAAGAAGAGAAGAAAGATTAAAAATTCGCCTAAAGTCTGGAAGCCTAGAGAAAAATTGATGAAGTTGGCCAAGTATACAGAGGAAAATGCACATGGCAAAGAGGCAAGAAAGTCCGCCCTTGGCTAGAGGGGATAATAATTTGTCCAAGTATCGTGGAATTTTGCCTACGAAAGACATCCAAACACAGACTTTTCCTAGAGAAATTCGTCCAAACAAGAGAGTTTGATTTCGGCATAAGAAAATGTGCCCGACACAACTCAAAATGGCAGAAGAAAATGAGGATCTGGCATAACATTTATTGACAGGATGGCTAAAATTTTAACTTGGCTAGATGAAAATCGGAATAAATTTGGAAAATAAACTTTCAGCCAAAGAAAAAGGGAGAAAAAATTAAAATAGTCATGGGTCCAAAACGAACGGGTTGGAAATAAATTAAATATTTTAATAATTTATTTCCAATACTCAGAAATTTAAAATGCCTTGGACAAAATAAAATTCGCCAGACGTGTGTCGGAAGAAAATAAATTGCGCCGAACAAAGATAAAATCCAATGGGAAAAATTGAATTCGCCAATCAAATTTAATTGGGTATTTAATGTTTTGTTTCAAATTTTTGAAAATTAAAGATAAACATCTAAGCAAAAAATTGAATTTTGGAAAATCAAAGAGATTTGCCTGGATAAGATCGCCATGGAGTTTTTTTCGAAAAATAATGGAAACTTGCCTGTTTGAAGAAGAGAAAACAAATCGAGATCAAGAAAGAAGAAGGCAGTTGCTAAAACAAATCAAGTTCTTCAGCATTATAATGAGTTCCAGCAACTCATTTTTCACAGACACAGCTGAAGAGAAGTTAATCTCTCGAAATTGTAAGACGATCAATTCTTCTGCAGGCAAGATCGATTTTCTCAGAGGAAGGAATAATTTTACGCTAAAGCATTAATTTTTTCGATGAAGTGAATATTCTTGGCTGAAAGTTGAATCTCTTAGCAAGACAAGCGCACTTAGTCACTTGATTTTTGGTTAAATTCTCAAAGTTTAAATCTGATTTGCAGCCAAAAGTTATTTCCTAAGGTTTGAAGTTCAATTGGATAAATTTGCCATTCTCCTTCTATCTTTTTCATCTTGGCTAAGTTCTGGCTAAAATTTCAATAAAATTCATTTACTTTCAACTTGCTTTTTCGCAGAAGTTTAATTATTTAATGAGCTGAAAGTAAAATATTCGAACACGAGGCACGAAAATGAATTATTTTAAGAAATATTCGTATTAATGTTAGTATTTTTGATTGCAGGTTGATGACCACGACAGGAGAATCGTCAAAGAAGGTGCCAATGAAGTTCGCCAGCAAAGGCGCACAGCGAGAGTCGAAAAAAAATTCAAAGTGGAAAAATGTTGCAGACACCGATCTAGGACATGTTGACTTCATAGAATTCAAGAAACGAGTATATGCGCAGGACGGACTTCCGACACCAATTTGCTAGACGAATGGTGAGAAATGGAATTTTTCAGGCAGCTGGATTCCCGCCTGTGGTGAATTGTGCTGAATTAATGGTAGAATGTGCCATCCACTACGATGCTCAGAAAAGACAAATCATTGCACCTGACGGAAGGATTCTGGCTCACCTAGGCGAGGTAGCCATACAAGAGACATTCGGCATCTTGGCACATTCCCGTACCACCTACAAAACCGGCAGCCAGCGACGACACCACAATTCATGCCACAAACGTTACGGCCTTATATCTTCGTTCGCAAAGAAGATGCTCAAGAAAGCCGTACCAAAGAAGATTATGGTATTATCGGTTTGATGCCGCAACAGCGAAGTTTCAACCCAGCGCGGTTATTTTGAAAAATTGAATGTATTATTTTGTGACGGCCCACTTGTACGAAAACAAAGTCATAATCCGTTCCTAATGATGAAAATAATCCTCACGCGCTGAATACCTGGAAAGATCGTTCGCGAGCTCTATTGCCCATTTACACGCCGCAGTTCGTTTCAGACTCAAACAAAGTTGCACCAGAAATGAATCGTGCCTGCCGTTGGCCCTACCGGAAGGAAAAATCATCAGCGGTACAATCGTCTTCAATGGCGGTCAGCAAATACCGGCGGAGATACCAGTTATCGAGTCATGAGGCAAAGAGTTTGATCAGTAAATACGGATCCTGGTTTATCCAGTTTCCTAAATTTACACATGTCACAATCCAAGGATTTACTAGAAATCCCTACAAGTTGCCTATCTATCCAACAAATCAAATGATCCTGCTTGAAGTCCTGAGGCAGCTGGAAGAATACCAGAACATCCAAAGGCCGAGTATGAAGGCGGTTGTTACATTCCCATTCTTTATCGGGAATATGTTAGAATCCTGTCCGTCAGTGCAAGCAGCTGAGAGCGCCAAGTTGGAAATCCAGTGGTACCCGTTCACAGCCTATAAGTCCAGGGCCAATTTTGACCCACATCATCATATCCGGACAGTGGCTAGGAGAAGGTACAAGCACAAAGTGGAACTGGAGGACTTCTGGGTGAACCCCGCTAATGAATATGAGGTCAGGAGAAGATTATGGTCTAGAATGGCAGTAGACTTCATGAGGGCGATCGAACTTTGCTGGGTGCCTGATCAGTTGCAGGACGATGGGAATTATGTCCAGCCACGCTTCGAGGAAAGCCGACATCTTCCTTCCGTGAAGTGGTCAGAGCCTGAGCACTTGGATTTGGCAACCTTGATGAGACCAGTGACCAAGTACTCTCAATGGTGGGTCCACCATCATGTCCAATAGATGAGACAAAAAAGAATAACGCTCACGTATGATTTACTGAGCGAGACGGAGTCGTACTCCTCCAATGTTGGCGCATCCCATCAAGATGATTTGGTTGAGATTGGCGAGAAGAGGAAAGAAGTAGTTCCAAGTATAGAGCTTGTCCAAAAAAGACAGGATAGAATCATCTCGCTCTGTGGCGTCTCGGAATATTGATGAGCTAGTGGCCACAGCAGATGAATCCTTGGCCGAAATGATGAGACCTTCTGAAGTTCAAGAAGAGAACAATGAGCCTATTCAGTTGGATAATGATGAGCCCTTATCACCTACAGGCACAAAAATACTAGGTTCAGATAATGAGATGGAAGTCCAAAATGATGACTTCGAAGAGGGAATGATTTCCGCCCTCAGAGGAGTCTTGGATGTCCCAAATGAAGAGAACGTTCAAGAGGAAGATGGTATTGAGCAGCCTACCATTCCGGATTGGCTAATAGAGAGGATGAAGATTCAGGCACCAGTAGAGGTCCAAGAAGAAGATGATACTACGGATTTCTTGGCAAGGTTGGAACAGGTTGCAATTAAGAAGCCTGCTAAGAAATTTTCTACCATTCAGAGGGACGAGGCCGGCAGTCGTTCCATACACATCGCAGTACCAACAGTGGACAAGACGCAAGATGAGATCACTCCCAAAGAATACGCCATAACCACTATAGACCTTGGCCTGACAACAAAAGGCCAGGAAGTGGAGGAACTAGATAATTCGGTCTCAACTGTCAAGGCGAGACTGGAAAAAGAAGTGGTGAAAAAGAAGGAATATAAAAGGGAGGTTGAACGCCTGAAGGAGTATATACGACATCTGACCCAACCACTCGATCAGGATGATGCAGTAGCTCCTCCTCTTATCAATTCTTCGCAGGAGATAGCCAAGGATGTAGAGCAAGGGATGGTCACGGCCAAGGAGGCTCAGGAATGGGTGGTAAGCGAGGGCACGGAAGCAACCTCGTTCATGGAGAAATTGGCACTTGCCTACGGGCAAACTTCTTCTTTCTTTCCAGACTGGTTGATATGGCAGAAACTTGGGACAACCTTCCAGATATTCAGGAGAGGCTTATTCCATGCCTCAAGATCCTGAAGGGCGTTCCAAGGGAAGAGTTGGTTGAAGGAAAGGTGATTGCTGCAGGAGCAGTTTATGATTTTCACCATTGGTTTTGGGCAGTGACAATACGGAGAGAAATTCTGGAGAAGGCAAAGGCAGATGGGCTCAGAGTTGAGGAGCAAGTTAAAGAAATCCGGGAGAAAATCTATATGATAGCTGCAGATATGTTTGACCGAGAGATTGTCCGGGAAAACGACATGCAGCTGGAGAGGTTGAAGCGTAAGGTTCAGGAGGTTTTCTTCTCTGGTATTGGACCAATTCTGAGACAAGATTTCGCAAAAGTGGCGAATCTCTTGGCCATCCGGAATGATTTTGTGAGGCAGGAGGCGGATTGGGAGAGCACTTTCGCCAAATGTGCCGAGGATTTAGATGGACTTGAATTCAGGATTAGCATGCTGCCCCCAGTCACAATGGAGGAGGTTGTCACGGTCGTGTCCAGATTCATCGAGCATAATGCTGCCCAAGAAGATAGGGACGCCTTCCCTTAATGATAGCTCCAACTGCCACTTCACTGCTTTTCACGGCTTGTTTACTGGTTGTCTGTTGGCATTTAAATTCACACCTCTGGAATGCAGATTTGAAAACGGACAGCTATGCACAGATAAACTGCTCTTCAAATTAGGAGGGGAAGCTCCCTCTTGCTGATGGTGTTGTAAGAAAGTAAACTAAAACTAAGTTGCCTATCTTTTTTATCAGCTTAGAGCACAAGGTTTATTAAACACAAACGTCGTAGCTGAGATTTTCAGTTTTATGAACTCCAACTACGACTAACTTAAACTAAAGACGTTCCTAACCTCTCAAGTAATAGCAAAGCAAGAGAAGCTAGAAATTAATAGGGTTGATTCTCTGACAAAATACTTAAATAAACTCTCTCCCAACAGACATCTACACACTTCAATGCAAGTTGAAATCAAGATCATAAAAGTCGAACACAAATAACGGAAATCTGAGATTTTTGACCAAGACAAAGGAGGCTCATGATTTTATTACTCAAATCTCTGGAACAAAGCTCACTTCTAACATGCCTTGAACAAGAAATTGCAGCTAAAGAGGCTTGCAATCTTATTCTTAACACAATAGAAACAACAATTACACTAACTCCTTGTTGGCTAAAAAGGCTCAACAATTTGCTTATCACAACACAATTGAACAATACTTGAGTAACAAATAGAAGGCACAATAGGCTCAGCGTTTTGTTCTCACTAGCACGGTTAAGAAAAACTAATGAGCAAAGGCTCTTATTTATAGATGAGCAGAGGAGTAGGGAACCCTAAAATCTCCTTGCTTTCACAATCTAGGGCTTGCTCAGCAAGCAAGCTTTATTACTAAATCTAGAAAGAAGATAACATCTAAAACCCTAGAAAGCAGAAAAAGCGGGAAACGCCAACTATTACATTTTATCTTCTTTCTCTTCTCAAAGAATGGATAAGAATTATTCCAAGAATAGAAAGAAAGCTTCTAGAAGAAAGCTGCTTTAAAGCTCGATCACATCCGCTAGGAAGTTTGAAATGGTGTCCTGGTTCGGTGCATCTATGCCATCAATAGCAAAACACCTCTTTTCAAGAATATCTTCAACATCTGCAACTGACCTAAGGAAATCTTGATTCTCATTGGCTGCCTTCTCAAACTTTGCTGACATCATTGGAATATGACTTGGCAGAGTCTTATGTTTTTCTTTCATTTACTTCAGTACAATCTTCCTGTTGTATTTTTCCTTTGTGCGTCTCCCATATTCTTTCCCATTCACCCTTTGAGATAGTGACGCTTTCGGGCCAAGGGGGAATGGAAAAGCACTTCTCAATCACATTAGGCTTTAGACTGCGAATCAATTTACCGTCAGCTGACTATATCTCCCTGGTAGCCAGGTTGTAATGCTTGATACAAGTGTTTACGAACTCAAGACTCTGAACTGAAATAGGAATTGACACTACTGCAAGGAGTCCAGAGTGTCCTAGGTTCTTGATTGAGGTGTTGCCTGCTCTCTCCAAAGCGTGTAAATCAAACACCGGCTTGACATGATGCAAGTCTGTCTCAGCGGTTTTGATGTAATCATGATAAAGAGCTGATTCAAACTTGAAAACATTGGGAGTGTACTCTATATCGGAAAACTTGAAGAATGACTGTAAACTCGCCTAGGTTCTGACAAGTTTTGAACAATTTCTATTTTTAGAATGCTGATTTTCTTGCTCAAACGGATGAAAATTTTTGAAAATTTTTCTGAGATATGGGTTTTGCTCAGAATTTCGTTGCAAGACAACCCAAATCGTCCGTTTTTGAAAATTTTGACTTTTTACTGAAAAAGCAGCAAACCCTAATTTCTTCAAATTTTCCCGAAAAAAGCTGGCATCTGGGTTTTATTCAGAATATGAATAGAAATGGACCCAGTTGATTAGATTTGCAAAACCCTTACGATTGATCGAAAAAGAAGCCAACCCTAGATTTTGAACTTTCTTGAAAAAAAAAGCTGCGATATGGGTTTTCTTCAGAAGACTGATTGGAAAGAACCCAGATGGTTGAAATCTGAATGCATTGAGGTTTTCACTGACATGCAAAATAAAAGCACTTGCTGCAACTTGATGAAGTTCTTGAAAAATTCTTCAGAAGAATGAGTTGAGCAAACCCAGAAGGCTGAAAATTGAAATCTTTGATCTTCTCCTTCAAAAATTTGATCTTCTGGATGAAAAAGCAAGATCTTATGTTGCTGGTCTGAAAATTATTTATGAAAATCAGCAACCTTGGGCTCTTGAATCTTGAAATAAAACCTCAAAGTTGTTGCTCCACTTTTCTTTTTGGAAGCCACCTGCAAAAATGATGAAAACTGAAAGGAAGAGATGTCTTAAATAGATTTAGGGGTTGAAATAGCTTTGCTTTCTTTTGCTTTAATCTTCAAACCGTAAACTCTTCTCATGCATTGAATTTGGACACTTGCCTTTCTCTTGCCATTTTGAAATTTTGAAAGTTTTGACTAAGTTATGACAAGTTGGGCGCCCTTCTTGGCCAAGGGCACCCATTCTCTCTAGAGTTAGCCATTTTTTGAGAATTTTCAACTTTTCTTCCATTTTGACCCCTAGTTTTATCCTAATTTTTGGATGTTCGGATGAGCCGATGGAGGGGCTGAATAATTCATCGCGAAGCTCGACTGATTCTGAGAAGATCACCTTGGAGACACTTTTGGCTAAAAACCTCGTTTCGACCTTCAAATTCATGGGAGCCCATTTCCTCCAGGGGCTCCGAACTTTCACAGTGTTAGCCATTTTTATGATTTTCAAGTTTCTTCATTGACTCCTCTTCTACAGATGATCTCGCCTGATCTGGTGATCCGGAGCTCGGATTGACTGACGGCTGGGCTTGTCGCGAAGCTGAGAAGACTTTGGAGGGGGTTCTTTGGGAGTGCTGACTACAGAAAATTCCATTAGAAGCCTCAAAAGCTTGGGCGCCCTTCTTGGCTAGGGGCGCCCAACTTCACTATACTTAGAATATTTTTCATAAATTTTACCTTTGCTTTTGAATTCTGAATTTTCACTCTTGTTTCACCCTCTGTTCTGCCTCCTGTATCAGACGACTGCCAACTCTGATTAACATGCTGAAGGTCTCGTTGGAAAGCCTAACCAGTTCTGAGGAAGTGATCTTGGAGGCTTCACTGGCAAAATCATTCGTTTGGGCTCTTGAAATCATCAGTGCCTTTCTCTTCTAGGGGCGCCCATTTGCTTCAGACTTAGAATATTTTACCTTATTTTCATCTTCACTTTTGAACTGTTATTCCATACTTTCAGCTCGAGTTGGATTTGTCGGAGAACGACAAGTCAGATGTTTTGACGAAGATAGCCACCGCGAAGCTAACTGAAATCTGAAGAGATTGAGCACTTTAGCAAACCCTAACTGTTGAATTTGCCCCTCCAAAAAGCTGGGCGCCCCTGGGCACCTAAGGCGCCCAAAGTTCCCAGACTTAGAAACTTTTTAGACATTTTCATAATTTTCATTATGTCTCCTATTTGAAACTGCTCCGTTTGATCTCGAGTTTCAGGTGATTGGATGATCCGTTGACTGCATTGTCGGACTCGCTGCGGAGCTGGAAGGATTCTGAATAACTTTGATTGAGAGCTCAAACCCTAATTCCATCATCTGGTGCCCCAAAAAGATGGGTGCCCTTCTTCACCTGGGGAGCCCAAGTCAAGCAGACTTAGCCAAAATTTCACTTTTTTTTTTTTTTACCTTCTTCCTCGTTCAACATGCGTGTTCATCATTTCATCTTTTGTTCGATGTTTGAGTGTTGAATCTGATGCCTGGCAGCCGACTGACCTCCATTGATGACCTCGGAGCTCCTGATATGCTTCTGAAAAAGCAAAATAGACCCAGTAGGGCAAAACTGATTATTTTGAGATTCTGACTGCACCAGCCAAATATGGGCGTATTTTGAGCCAATCAAAATCAGTTTGGACCCTGATGGACCAACTTTCTATTTTTAGAAAATTTTGCCAGTATCCATTTCGAAAGAAACCTAGAAAAACCCAAAAAAAGTTACTATTTTTAGGAAATTTCTAAAAATAGCAGTTTTCCTAAAAATTAGGGATGAAAAATTGAGATCTGGGTTTTGTAGATTAGATTGCTCTTAGCAGACCCAGATCGTCAGATTTTAGGAATTTCACATTTTAATCCCTCATGCAACACATCCAAATTTTGACCTTTTTGACTGATTTAACAAGACTTTTACTCATTTCTTCAAAATGTCTAAGTGTAACAAAAATTTTAATTTTGGGGTACAACATTGTCAACTGATGTTATTTTGGGCAACCCTAATTAGGGTTGGGTTGTATTAATCTTGGCCATTGATGTTGATTTAATCTTGGCCTTTCATTTCATTTTGAAAACTCTATTTAAACTGGTGATCTCTCACTTTCATTTGTGTGGAGATATTGTATGAAATTGTTGCATTGAGACTATTTCCGATAATAAAAGCTCTTATGCATGATTTGCTTTGAATAACTTTTATTGTCAAGTAGTAAGCAAGGTTACATAGCTTCTTCTACCATAGATTAGACTTAAAATTAAATTAAGTAGAATTTGTTTCAAATATTGGTTAAGTGAATGTGAGATTGATCGTATAGATTCAATGGTGAAATATTGCTCATACTTTCTTCGAATGGATGATTTGTATTCGATGCGTAAAGTTAGCCTAAACTTGTAATTGTGTAAGCTTAACTTCGGTCTCATTTGAGGCTTGAAAACCCTTATCACACCCCTTGAAGATTGCACCCACTTTGCGTAGTTGTCCCAAGGAGGCAAAACAAAGCGTCGTTATCCCTTTCACCGAATCTTTACTGTCTCTTAAATTCCTAGGCATAGAATAGATCCCCTAAACCCTTATCTTTTTGCCATTTTTTTTAAGATCCAAACTTAAAGTCCCAATTGAAGAAGCCTTTGATGATAAATCCGTCTAAGTCCCAAACTTGTGAATAGAACAAGCCTAGCGTAAGTCCCTTTGTGTATTACCAGCATATCACAACACCCATTGAGCTTATCCACACGTCATGACCTAACAAAAGAAGCCTTGGAATCGCCATATGATCTTCTCGCAATCTTAGCATACGCAGTGGTTTTTCAAGAGAGGATAGAGTGTCTTTGGACATTTTATTCTGTGTGTTCGGTGGATGATAAAACGTACACCAACATGACTTTATACACTTGAACAATCAAAGTATTTCCACTCTTTGTGACAAGTATAAGAAGGATGCTCACAATTGGTGATATCTCCATAGCCAAACATTTCAACACCTACAACCTCTTGTAATTAAAATTTTATGATAAGATTTTTTAAAAAATTTAAAACTAAAACTCTCTAAATTTGAATTTCTTTTCATTTTCGAAATAATTATATTCAACTTTGAAATTTGATTTATAATATTATATCTCTAACTCTCTCACTTTGGCTCAATAGGTTGCCAATGTATCTTCTTCTAAGCAAAATTGGAATATAATACTCCATCCACTCAATGAAGGACAAACAATTGGCATCAAAAAGGTAGAGGAGTTAGTTTACATGCATCTCTACTTGACCTTCTTTTGCATAAACAAAATGACTACAAAGAAGGGGTAACTTAGTTGTGAAATGTAGAGATAGAGCCACTTGACCTGGGTGCTACTACTGCACAACAATATTCATTTTAGGGAAGCCAAATAGCCAACATACTTTTAATGCCAATGTCAATGTCACTTTTTGTAGTTCTAATTTACCTCCATCTTGTTGGTTTGTTTTTTTGTGATTTCCAACAAGTTCTTAAAGTAATCTAAAGAATAGCCAATTCTTATGCTCTTCTCCTCTGCACTTCAGGCTCTGCAAAACCTAGGAGGGTAGTACTTTACAATATCTGATAGAATTATACACAACTGGTAGCAAGATATTGTTATACAAATATGCTCTCTTAGGATAGACCAAGAATAACAAATGGAACTCACTCAATGGGCTAGATTCTTGGAGATTTTATGCATTGTTGGCTCTAAGAACATAAAATAATGTTAAGAAATAAATTACAACAATAAGGGAAACATGATTTTCTAATTTGATGACCATGGATATGTAAGCAGAACTTATATTTAGACTAGTGCCTTAAACCTAGGCCACAGAGTCAAAGAGAATGCAATTAGATCTTGAATAAAAAAATTTAACCAAATTCTCTAAAAGCTTGTATATCAATGCCTCACAATGATATCTTTCAGAATTTACAATCCACTCTTCTTAACAATCCCTGTATACTTTCAAAACCTATGTTACCGGGTTCTTCATTTTTGCCCGGTGTGCCCGCTCCTAGAGTGTTTGGGCACAGGTCCTTGCTGGGGAGCGCTTGGGAGCGCCCAAGCAGCCCCAGGTTCTCTATGGGTCCTTCTTGGGCGCTCCCAAGGTGCTACCAGGCAAAAAATGTTAATTTGAATCATCCTTTTTTGTTGCAGTAGTTTGTGATCTGTTTTAGCTTGGGTTTCAAATTAATTTCAGAGGTATTATTTCATTATCAGCTTCTTAAATGTTGCTTGTCAATTTAGTGGATTTATAAAATATTTATTTCAGTATAAACATTGACATTAATCCAATATTGTAATAACTAGATGGTTTATCATCAGATCCCTATTATCATTGTAAGTTTGTAATTGTAATGATCTTCATTTGAATCATGACTTTAGACACATATGATATGACATAATATTGAAATTTGAACTATCAATTGGCATTTATCTTTATCACTACCATTGATCAATGATTCAATGATGAATTGATGACTGATGATTGATGAAGTATACTATATCATACTATCAAATGTATTTACAATTTTGTATATTTTTAATTTTTTGCACACACACACACACATATATATATATACAGTCGTACCCAAACGTACCGTATTTCAGGAAAAAAGAAAAATCGCCGTACTGGCGTACCCGTGCCCGGTCCCATACCAGAACCGGCAACTTAGTTCAAAACCCTTAAGATTTCTAATACAGCAATTTAATCTACTACTTGAATAGAAGTTATAGAAGAAACATTCATTTGCACAAAACTTGCAACGATGAACGAAAATAATCCTTGATCAATTTGTATTCACAAGTGAAATGAAGTATACAATTTAGGAGACAATTGATTGTGAAATTATCACAATACGCTCACAATTATACAAAATTGTGAACTAGTACTGTTATACAAAATAGGAAACAATGTATTCAGAACTAGTACTGTTATACAAAATTAACAATTACATTCACAATTCTTCACTGAAAACCTAGACCAGACTAATACAGGCTTAGAATATAGACTCCTTGTTTACAAAAATCCAAGATCCTTTGCAAATGGCTTTGAATTCCCTTTTATAGATACAAGGGAGCAACAAGCTTCAAGCCATGGACAGATGTCACATTTTCATTTGACAATCTTATCCTAGGATCAGACAAAAATAAGTTACAACTACTCTGTAAAAGAAACAAAACCTTCACTAAGTGGCAAAACAGTTGCAAAGCCATTGAGGAAGATGCTCCTTGATCTTGAAATGATGAAGCATAATGGGGATGGTGCACAATCATCGTATCTTTTAGAAAACAGTTGAGGAAAATATTGATTGGATCACAAGAGACAAAAAGGCCTCCACCTTTGCAAAAAGAAAAAAGACACTGAGATTCCTATTCAATATACTTTTCTAACCACGAATTATATTCTTCCTCAGAAGGCCACGGGAAATTTAACAATTTTTGGACCTTATTATTGTGGGCATTATATGTTGCATCAATTATTGCCCTACTTTCTTTTGCAAACATGTCCAAATTAGACTCCAATTTGAATATTTATCAATTGAGGTATTTAGGAGTGCCAAATCTGGCTTACCATCTATATATATATATATATGAAATGGTAAAAACCTTCTTACATTAACATGAAAAAAAAGATTACAGTATATAGAGTTTACAAGAAGTTGTAGCTATTAAATGTATCTACCTAACTACTGTTACTGTAGCAACAATAACGAATTTAACCTAAACTAACATTGACCATTAAAAATAAGAGAATAATATATTATTCTAACACCCTCCCTTAATGGTCAATCTGTCAACAACACCAAGTTGCCCCCTAAATTTTTCAAACTTGTCCAGGCTCAGAGACTTGGTGAGAATATCTGCAGTTTGATCCGCTGTTGGAACATACTGCAGCTGAACTGATCCGTCTTCTACCAGCTGGCGAATGTAGTGACAATGAAGCTCAACATGCTTGGTACGTTCATGGAAGACTGGATTTTTGGCCAATTTGAGCACCCCTTGGTTATCAGTGTACAAGGGAGAAGGTCCTGCTTGTGACATGTGCATGTCAGAAAGCATCCTACGAAGCCAAACTGCCTCACATGCTGCTTTAACAGTTCCTCGATATTCAGATTTTGTCGAGGAAAGAGCCACTGCCTGTTGCTTCTTGCTGGTCCATGTTACAGCACCTGTACCCAAACTGAATAGATACCCAGAAGTAGATTTTCTATCATCTACTGAACCTGCCCAATCTGAGTCCGTATGACCAATCAGCTTTGGACCCTTGCATCTGCCATACAAAATGCCATAGTCGGAAGTGCCCTTAACATATCTCAGCACCCGCTTCACTGCAATCCAATGATTAGCTTTAGGAGTTGTCATGAAGCGAGAGATGTAGCTCACTGCAAAACTGATGTCAGGTCTAGTGGCAGTGAGATAGATGAGACTGCCCACTAGTTGCATGAAGGTCGTTTCATCGACCGGAGGTGAATCAGAGTTGGCTAACAACTTCAGCCCCTTCTCCATGGGTGTGGAAGCAGGTTTGCAATCCTACATCCGGAATTTGTCAAGCAAACTTCTGGCATATTTTGACTGAGAGATGAAGATGCTACCATCGGTCTACCAAACTTCAATACCCAAACAATAATGGAGAAGCCCCAAATCTATCATGTCAAAAGTCTGACACAAATCATGTTTGATTGCTACAATCAAATGTGTTAAACTGCCAGTAATGATCAAATCGTCAACATAGACAACAAGAAAGAGAATATCATCACCAGAGTGTTTGACATATAGATTACTGTTAGAAGGGCTGCGCTGAAAACCATGACCAACCAAGTACTGATCAATCTTGAAATACCATGCACGGGGAGCCTGTTTCAGTCCATACAGCGCTTTCACAAGTCTAAACACCTGATGTTCTTTGCCGACAACCTTGAAACCAGGAGGCTGCGTCATGTAGACTTCTTCCTGCAAATCACCGTTGAGGAAGGCACTCTTGACGTCCATCTGATGAACTTTCCATCCAAATTGGGCTGCAATAGCGAGAAGAAGACGAATTGTGCTCATCTTGGCAGTAGGAGCAAAAGTCTCCTCGTAGTCAATGCCCTCCCGCTGTGTGAATCCCCGAGCAACCAATCTAGCTTTGTACTTATCCAAAGTACCATCTGCATGATACTTGACCTTGTAAACCCATTTGCAACTGATAGGTTTCTTCCCAGGAGGAAGATCAGAAAGAACCCAGGTGTGATTCTTTAGAAGACTATGATATTCTGTCTGCATAGCCTGTTCCCACTCTGGAATTCCTTTAGCTTTTGTATATGTATGAGGCTCGTAGATGCTATGGATGTTGGCCATAAGAGCGAAGTTGACTATGGACTGCTGCTTGCTCTTGCTACGAGTTGATCGACCCTCAATGAGTTCATCATCATGAAGATCGCCAATTGTCTTGGCCCACCACTTAGGCCGACGAGTAGAAGTGCCAACATCTGAAACAGGAGTAGCAACATCTCCTGGGATTTCTGGAACAAGGTCATCTGGATGTGAGTCCTGAGGAAAATCAGGTGGTGCTATATCATGATCAATAGACTCCTCATCTTCAGAGTCAGAATGCTCTGAAGCCCTCCCATCATGGGAACCAAGAGGAAGACGAACACCCTCATTAGGAACCTGCATAGGCTGATCCACAGGACTGGTAGTAGGGACAAATGGACCAGTAGTCTCATCAATCACAACATCACGGCTGAATATAAGACGATCTGTCGCCACATCAACCAACCTGTAAGCTTTGTGATTGTCCCTGTAGCCAATAAACATAAGTGTCTGGCTCTTGGAGTCCAACTTGGCACGTTTGGCGTCTGGAATCCATACATGAGCGGTAGAACCGAAAACTTTCAGATGGCCCACCTTAGGCTTGCGTACTGACCAGGCTTCTTTAGGAGTCATCTTCTTAACGGCCTGTGTAGGTGACCGATTCAGGAGGTAGACGGCAGTATAGACTGCTTCAGCCCAGTATTTCTTAGGTACATTTCTGTACTCGAGCATAGAACGAGCCATTTCGGTAATGGTGCGATTCCTACGTTCAACAACACCATTCTGCTAAGGGGTGTAGGGTGTCGTAAGTTGGCGCTTAATGCCATGTGCAACACAAAAGGAAGAGAAGTCAGCTAAACAAAACTCCCCCCCATTATCTGACCTTAGAGTAACAATCTGAGAACCCGATTCTTTCTCAACTAAGGCTTTAAACTGTTGAAAGGTGTTGAACACATCTGACTTTTGTTTCAGAAAATACACCCACATTTTGCGACTGAAATCATCAACAAACAATAAAAAGTACCTGGACCCAGTAACAGAAGGAGTGTTCATCGGTCCACATATATCAGCGTGAACCAATTGAAGTACCTTGGAGGCTCGCCAAGAATCACCATCCGAGAACGGTGTCCGATGTTGCTTGCCAGCTTGACAGGCTCCACAAACTCCAGGATTTTTAGTTTGGATCGCAGGTAGACCAACAACAAGACCCTCTCGAGATAACTGAGAGAGGTAGTGGACATTCAAGTGCCCATAACGCTGATGCCAAAGTTTGTTGATGGTTGTACTTCAGGCTGCGAGAGCGTGCTCCTAAGAATCACCGGAATCAGCAAGTCGATACAGACCATGATCCTCAAGTCCCATCGCAATTGTTGTACGAGTCTCCCTATCAACGATGCTGCAGGTGGACGAATTGAAAACAACATCTAACTGGGGAGAATGCCGCATGATCTGACTGACGGAGAGGAGATTATGTTCCATGCCTGGAACATAGTAAACATTGAGAAAGAGCAAATTTCTTCCTCCTGAGTGAATCTGGAAAGTGCCCTTACCAGCAACTGTGTACTCTTCTCCTCCGCCGAAAATGACAAAATCTGAGAAGGGTTCAAATTTTGTGAACCAATCCCGACGATGAGTAAAATGTCGCGATGCCCCTGAATCGATATACCAGGCAGAAGAATGTACTGGATCTGCAGTTCACTTGGCCATAAAAGCATAGAATGCAGACTCTTTCTGCTCAGTGTGCTCGGTGACATGTGCCTTTTGTTGAGAGCCTCCCTGCTTCTTTTGTTCAGAAGCCATCCGAGTGCGACACTCAGCCCTAATGTGACCGTATTTGTGGCAATAATTGCACTGAACGTTCTTCTTCTTCTTGCTATCCTGTGAAGAACCAGAGCCTTTCGGCTGAGAAGACTGAGCCTTCCCTTTGTTCTTAGCAGAAGATTTGGCAGAGAACGCTTGTTCTGTGGAGGAGGAACTGGTACTACTTCCAAACTATTGTCTCCAACGATCTTGTTGTAGAAGCTTGTTACACAAGTCTGGAAACTTCAAGTCAACGTTTGCTGAAGTAATATTGAGCGTTTCAATGAAATGCTCGTAAGACTTTGGCAAACTCTTCAGAGTAATGACGACCATGTCCTCTTCCTCCATCTTTCGTCCAATAGCTTCGAGTTGGTCGCGAATCTCCTTGATCTTTGTCAGATGCTCTTGAAGAGTAGTGTGCTTCTCGTCCATCATTATTGAAAAAACCATGTTCTTAAGAAAAAGCGCACGACTCTTATCTGACGTTTCATGAAGATCCTTCAGGGTTGTCCATACCTCAGCAGCTGTTTTGCCTGACGGCACTTGTGGCAGTTGATCATCAGTGACGGAAAGGTTGATGAGCATGACGGCTTCCCGGTTGCGTTCATCCCATTTATCCTAATCTTTTCCGACTACAGTGGGTCGAGGTGAGTGCCCCAAGACGACCTGATCGAGACAACGATATTCAAAGATCGTCAGCATACACTACTTCCAGGTGTTGTAATTCTTCCCATTGAACTTCTGGCTGCTTTTGAGCATTATGTTCGTAAGAGATGCCATCACGTACCTCGCGGTCAAACTGGTGAAGGCAAGATAATGCAAAGAAAACAAAAATACAGAAATCCGAACACGGATTTTGAGGTTTTACTGAAAACCCAGAAAAGATAAACAAAACCAGAAGAATGGAAGAATACCTAGAAAATTTTGACAACACGAATTTTGAGGCACAGAAAACGAGGTACCCAGAAAAATCTAGTGACAACCCAGTTGAGATCTCGGAAAACCCAAAAGGAATCTAAAATAAAAATAACTTTTCGACTTGATCTGAGGGTTCAAAACCCTAGTCGAAATTTCTGGAACCCTAGGCGGCCATGAAAACCAGAAAAAATTGCAAAAATGAGCCGAAATCTTCACAAAAACGTGGCAAACAAGATTCCAAACCT